>WMED01011859.1:0-15060 GCA_019650415.1 Pipa parva
ACTGGCACAGTCGCCCGAACTGTTCGCACTACTTCGGACAATGGTGAATTCCCCCCTGAGAATTCGACAGTCGAATTTGGACTTTAGAGAATAACCCCCTAAATCTTTTACTTTTTCTTTAATGCTTCCAAGATACTTTGCTTTTTCCAGCACCCAGAAAACCCTTCTACACACTCCTCTTCTCGCACCAAACCAATGCAACCCTTTGCCAGCTGTTCTAGCCTAACACCTTTTTCCAAAGACGGCCCTTTTTTTAACCATATTACTTTTATTTTAAGTTTTCATTACAACTGTTTTAGTTATTGCATTTTCAATAAATCAACTTTTTTTTTCATTCAATTTCAAATTCTAATAAACATTTTGTGCATGTTTTAACTTTGTGTATTGGTCTCATTTTGTCATTTGACATATTTACACACGGTGGGATTTTTGTCACTTTCCCTGTTTCTTTATGTTTACTTGTTCTTTTCTCTATGTATTCTTTAGTTTCTTTATCTTCCCTCCCCTTCCCCTGTTGCTATGTCCCTTGTCCTGTCTGTTAGTAGTTTAGCCGTGGCTCCCAGATCTTTTCATGTTGTGTCATTCAGTCTTCTATTGTTGCTATTGTTTCTTCCATTATTCCATTATAGTCTATTAGGTCTGTCATTTCTTGGATGTTTGGGGTGAGTCGCTTTTTCCAGTTTCTAGCGATTATTGTTTTGGCTGCCGTTAGTATGAGGAGGAGGAGCTTTTGGCAATGTTTTGGTGTTGTCTTTGGGAAGAGTAGTAGTAGCATTGCTTTGGTGTGGAGGGTAAGACAGCCCTTTTTAACTTATCTTGTTCTAAATGGCTTTGAAATACTTCAGCCTATTTCATGGTTTCTTGTTAAGCAAAAAATAATGCAAAATCCTTAATTTTAATTTCAAAGTACTGTACACCCCTATAGTTCTCCTTTAATTTTGCACACCATTTCTCTTCTTATGTATCTGGTCATTCTTCAATTTCTACACTAATGTAGTTGCTATTTTGTTTACTTCACATGTACTCACATCTAAATAATGGATGTATTGTTAAAATGTTAGCACTGACTAACCTAGTAGAGCAATATAATGTATATATGTGTGAAGAAAAGAGACAGAGAGTGCTTTTATACAAGTAACTGAACTCTGAGGTAAGTTTTAACATCGTAAATTATTAAAAGGGGTAACTCATACTTTTTAATAAATATGTTTCAGAATTAGATAAGTCCATATGCTTTTCTGAAAAGAGAAAATTGACAATCAAATACAAATTATCATGGTAACCCTGCCTGAGTCCCAGAGGCAAGCCGTTTGTCAGTATGCCCAGAACAGTTTTCACTCCTTAAAGATTTTCCAGTCTTTCTGGGATATATTATCACTTACCTGGCTGAGCCTGAATTACTGGCTCCACAAATACCATAAAAGAATTGCATTTCTATGGAGACCCACCAAAAGATAGAGACTTACCAAAGATAGTGGTGGAAGATCCAGAGGCTGGGAAATGGGCTATTTTTTTGTGCTAAGAAAAATCTTTTTGAGCCATAGTCAGGATAACATTTAATTAGTATAATATGTTAATAAGCTTATGTTTAATATAATTTTACTACAAGTTGTAGAAACTTGGGTTATATAATAGCATGTGCCAAATTCCTTCCTTTAACTTGTAGCAACCAATCAACAGTCAACTTCACTGGTTTGTTGGACTTAGATTGTTAAATACAAACATCTAACTTTGGTCACTGTATTACTAGATAGAAACTAAATTGGTCACATTTCTGCAAAACCCTTTTTCAAATTTCGTTAGTTGTTATTTCCATTGCAGGTGACAGTTAACTTAGTTGTGAGCATTAAGGAACTTCCTAAGGCAACTTGTGGTGAATGTTGATATTTCCTCCAAGCACCTCCATCCAAAACACTGAAACGTATAGCCTTAAAGCAAATTACAGGATAGAAGAAGAAAGTAGTCTACTTTCAGTTATTTTGACAGTAACAAGGTGTACTGAATAAAGCTTAACTGAAAGTAACATTGTGTGACAAAATTACATTAAATGGTGCATTTGCAATAAAATTAAAACACTTGGAAATCATTTCACTGCGTGCAGGAGTGAACATTTGCTGTATAGTGTTACGGCCAGTAATATGTGAAATAATATTGTACAAGCGATATTTCTTGATACATTCTCCTGACAATTTAGTAATTTCATTGAGGTGGCATAGCTCTCTTTGTGCATTGTTTTGAAGAACAACAGTAGGTTTTATTGCAATGTCAGGCTGTAAAGGCTGAGTGTTCTTTTTTTTTCTAACATAAGTGGTATAATGACATATTATTTAGAGGGAGGTTTTTACAGCTGTGGTGAATGCTGCCAACTGGAGCACATCTCAAAAGTATAGTTCTTTTATGCCAGGGGAGTGCTTAATTTGTCTTACCTGCAAAGGAGTTAAAGTAGATATCCTGCAGATTTTCAGAGCAAAACTGCACCGGAAAGTATAATTGAACTATGCTGACCTTAAGAACGCCACAATAATAATTTTATAACCAGTGTCATTTCCTTTTGCCGCTTGCTGGATACTTTTTTTTCTCCCAACTAAGAATTGTATTTGTAAAATGCTAACGCGAGAATATTTTCTTATCTCATTAAAAAGATTCTTTAAATGATCATTTTAAATAATGATCATTCGCTTGCTTTACATTCTATATTTTTTTTTATTGTGTTAGCTGTTATGGTAACTTGTTTTGAATAGCAATAAAACCCAAATGATATATATTTCAATTCTCATCTTGTGACATGGAGCAAACTTTACAGATTTTATTTCATTTGTGTAAATCTATTGAAGACAACCCCCCTGATTGGGGGTGAGTCTTCTCCAATTGTTAAAAGAACAAAACAGTAGAGAGTTAAGACCATGGTAAAAAGAAGAACCACAGGTGGCATAGGTGATGATGAAAATAAACATATAAGAAGCGGCGCTAAAAATACAATGTGTGAAACGCACCAATATGTAAGATAATCTCCAAAAAATAAATTTAAAAAAAAAGTCCAAAAACAACTTTGCCGTGATATAGTGTCCAGTGATAAATTGCAGCTTCTTCTTATTGGAGTTCACTTCTTTTACTCCAAGAGACAAAGAATCCAAAAAGCAACTGAAACAAGAAGTGCAAAGAACACAAGGCACTAATAGTGCTATATCAAACATTTTTTTAGTAGTATGAAAGGAGTAGCCCAAATGTGCTAACCAAATAAAAAGCGTGTAATGCTAAAGAAATAGAATAATGTAATGCCACGTGAACGATATTACTAAATGCTCGCCAGATGAACTGATAAACAACAGCGTTGTATAATGAATATCAAAGAGGACTCTGCTGAGGTGAATTGAACCCAGGTAACGACCAGTATCCTTCAATCATCGATCATTTCCAGATATACCGGTAGATAAAATAAAAAGCCTCCATGGTTTAAAACCGACTTTAATGTAATTAAATAATTGACCATTTGGATCACTATTATAGAACATGAAAGCTGAAACACACCTGTAGGGTGCTGTTTTAGACGTATAGGAAAATAGCAGAGGCACAGAATTTCCAGCAGCTTCATGAACAGAGGCAGGTCCACTTTGTATGGCATCACAATGCACAGTAAAGGACTGGAGAATCTGAATTATCTACTCTTTTTGTTACCTGGCTGAACAACTCATTTCACAAGATAATGTAAGTTAGCAGTTGGCATGTTATGAATCCTAATGGGATTCAAGGTGAAGTGTACTATTATATTTCCAAAATGGATGAGTTTACTGTTAGGCCACCAAGTGTGTTGTCACTTGAAACACCACAATGGGTCAAAGAGAGATACCTTATTGTGGATGCTCTTACTACAGTAAGATTAATGCTGGTTAATCCCATGGTCTAAGGGCCTCCAAGTGTTCACCATTAACCTCCACAAGGAGATGGCTTTGCTGTGAAAGAAAAATCAGGGATTACCCCAGGTTAAACCCCTCCGCTGGTGGAATTTTCCATTTACAAAGGAGAAGACAGGAGCCAAAGGAAATCTTACACACAAGAACATCGTCTAGGTGGAACATAAGCACAAAAAGCGGGAACAGCAAAACTGTAATAGAGGAACACTGGAAAAGAAAAACATTGAAGACACAGACCCAGTGACTAGAACAATAGAAGATATCCCAAAGTACACACTGCCAATGCTGGAATATCTAAGTAATCTGATTTATCTGTCGCAAGATCATAGGACCATTGGGAAATGAAGAAGTTGAGGGATAGCAAGAAGATACAGCTGAAAATAAGGCACATATGGAACTGCTCTAAACAATTACCCTACATTATGTCTGTGAGGCATTGAGGGCTATCAGATATCTCATTCAAAAGATTAACATTTTGTTTTCCGTATTGCCACCAATTACACTTTCTCAGTAATCATTTTAGAGTTGCTATATCAGCCTGTTTTGTTTTATACTTTCAATGTAGTTATAGTACTTTTGATATTCCCTTGCTTTCCATTAACTATTTGTTTTGATGAGTTGAGCAAGTGCAGAAGCATAATTCTGAAGCAGTTTGGTATTGCGAGCAACAGAGAAGGCAGCGCTGGAGGCTACCTACCCCTATCGTAAGTATTTCCCCCTCCTCCCTTAAGAATCAAGTCTTAACAAGCTTAAGTTCTCCTTTAAAACTACTTTAACTATGGTAAGCACTTTTTCCATGTTTGAATTATAATTGTATTTTGAATTGTACAACGCTTCATAACTTAATGGTGCTTTATTAATAAAAATATACAAACATATACATGTAATATTGTATACAAGTTATACTATATTTGAATAGCAGCTATCAACACTAGATAATACCTCCCATTACCTCTTATGCCTCTACAATAGTACTCTTTGAACAAATAGTTCCAAACTGATTCTGTTGCTCCACCTACCTGGCTAAATCGGCAGTCCAAAAGAGCATTTACATCATCATGCTCATAGCGCCCCCAAAGAGAACGCTCCTCTGACTGGCAAAAATTAAGAAGTGCAATGAGCATGATGACATGAATGCTTTTTTTGCATAAGTGAGTGGAGCTTCGAGGTGGCTCCTGTTCCCGTGCAAGCGCTGTCCAGTCTGACTCTGTGCATGGCAATGACAGCACAGTTCAAGCTGTCATTGCCATGTTTCAGCTTAGAGTAAGGTATCTTTTTAGGTGCCTACTTTTTATTTATAACTTTAGTTCTCCTTTAACAAGACTCTATAATATGAGATTAAGATGTGTTTAACAGAAAAGAACAATATAATTTAATCTTACTTTTGTTAAATCATAAAACATTCCCTTTAAGATTATTTTTGTGTTATAGTGTGAATGCATCATGTAAGTCATACAGTATATATTGGAAGGCAGTGATAAACTTTATTGTATTTCATTAAATCATTAATTGGTTTTATCTCAATACAGCTACCTCATCGCTAAATACACAGCTTCAGCAGCTTCAACATCTCCAGCAACTGCAACATCATCATCACCATCATCATCACCAACAACAGCAAGGTCAACAGCAGCATCAACAACAGCCTATATCCCAACATCAGCAGTCACCTCAACAAGCATCCCAGCAGTTACAGCAGTCTCAGCAACAGAATCAGCATCAGCAACAACAGTCACAACAGCAAAGCCAAACATCGGCACAGAGTCAAAACCAACAAGCTACATGCCAACAGAATGCCAGCCCTCCTCAAAAGCCCAATCAATCACCAAGACATGGCCTTTCTTCCCCAATAACACCATCAAATCCAATGCAGGTACATTTTATTTTTATAAATGACCAACAATCAGTACCAAAACATGGTGCTTTGTTATCAAAGGTAAGAATGACAAATTGTGTCCCCTTCCCACACCATACGACCACAAGTAATTCCACCTTGCATCTATTACATTCCCCTAATACTAACACTAATGTTTCTGTAAAAATAAATAAATATACAGTATAATGCTAGTTAAAATATTTAACATTTTTTATTGAAATGTTATTCAGGAGTATTACATTAACTCCTGTACACTCATCGCTTTTTTCAGACCATTAAGACCAGTGGTCTTGTTTTAAGGGATCCATCGTAGATATATTACTGAGAATTAATTTTCACATGTGTTAGTACATCGGGAGTATCTTCGCTAACTCCTGTATGTTCCATGAGCTTTATACCTGCCTTTCCACCATGTAGATAAGTGGTTTTGTATTTAGGCTTTTTTTTTTTTTTTTTACTACTTTTTAGCTTATTATAATGTACTTAATAAAGATGGTATTTATCATACACTTATGGGTATGAGTGTGGGTCACTGCTTTTCCTTTTTTTGCTCTGTATCATAATAAAGTAGACTTAAAACATTGCCTGAACATAAGTAAAGCCAAGTCACATTTCAGTAATTTTTTTTGTAAAATTTAAATGGAAAACTTTAGAAATATCTCCCAATAAGTTCCTGCATTCCTACATTTTCTTGATGGAAGTTAGAAAGTGTGGCTGTAACTGGGGAGTACCCATTCTCAATTTTTTCTGGGCTGATAAGTCTCTGCTCAACTCTGCTTCTCTTTGTAGTGATTCTACTTTACAGTGATATATTGCATCTTGAGCTTTCCAAACCTTTCACTGTGAGATAAGGATGTTCTCAATCCCACTATTACACCAACTAGTTGTCATCTCTGCTGCTTTCCACTGCTGCAGTTTAGACAGACTGGGTACAAATACAGCTACTAACCTGCCCTGCATCTAGTGATTACTGTAGTAAAGAAAACCAACTAGTGAGAGAGAAATGATACCCCACCAATAGTATACAGCTGTATCTGTAAGTTTCATAATAATAATCTTTTAGGTTTCTGGTTGCATACTCTTCAAACATTAATTCCATAGGGAACTAATGTGGAACTCTGATTTTAGTGCCTTATAATACTATTTTATGACCTTCTTTTCTTTTACACCAGATTCACAAAATGGGCTTATTTGTAATTGACATCTTGTACATTTTATAGTAAGTGATGCACCAGTTTATGAAGGTCTCGGAATTGCTTTCCTTTTATTTTTCTATTTTACTACACTCCCAGAATATTGCATCTCTCATTAAAAGACAAGTAATACCAGAAAAAGAATAATTCCATTTGGACTGGATACGAATTTATCAATTCATTTCTATTCAGAATAAACTTAAGTAGAATTATATTTGTTCTAATTAAAAAAAATGACACTATTTTTACAGCAGCCCAAAATTAACGGTATATATATATTAGTAGAATAATACCAGAACCAAAACATTATCTACTATGACCTGGCCTAACATTGAACTTATTATCAACTCTTATTTCCCCATTATAGCTTTTCTTGCTAGTCTTTCTGTCACTAGTAGCACCAGTAACAATATACTGCAAATGTCTTTGCTATTGTTGACAAAACCAAAGCAGATTGGTTTTCCCTAATTTCCCTAATCACCTGATATGTGTCAGGTTAAGTCATACATATCATGGACAGGAATAAAAAAAACAGCATCCAAGAATCGAATTCCAGAAAGAGCCCAATGCTTAGGGAAAGGACCCATAATGCATTCTGCTGCACATGGTCTTCTGCATTCAGCAATTTGCATCAATAGCCCAAAAACTGCCCCACGTTATTATCCATTTCTCTTACCTTAGGCAGCACCATGGCCACTTCTCAATCCAAGCGCGAATACTATGTTTTGTGTATCAGGACTTCCTACCCCATTAACAGTTGCACTTGTATAATTTTCTGCAGAGCTTAAAAACTGATCTATTTTTTTAGGAAATAAGTTTGCTAATACTAATACCACGAAATCCTTGTAAATCTTTGCTGAAATCTAGGAAGAATGACAACAAGCCTTAAAACACTTCATTTCTCTTTGTGTTACTTGCAGCGTGTATCATTTTCCATTATTCAGCATCTGTCTCAAGATATTATCATGAGGTAATGCAAAGATTGTCAAAAGAAGACAGTAATTTAAACCAATAATGTTATTTTTTTTCAAAACCTCAGAAAGATAACACCAATTATTATATAAGAAAGATACAGACAATGTTGTTTCTTTCAAAAGAAAATCAAATGAAACAACTTACTTAGTTGCTATAATATAAACTTTTATTGGTGTGAACAGGTCTATAGAAAAGTAAGAGAGGGAGTATATGTGCCGTTTAGACTCCTACACTCCATCTCAGGTTTTGTGAAAATTAGAGCACCTGTGTAAGCTTTAAAAAGAAGCGCAAGTCAGCTAGGAGGGAGAGTCTCTGTCAGTGTGTGTTTAGCTGGCTGAGGTGTGGTTAGTGAAAAGACCACTGGGACTCTGTGGAGTGAGACTTGTGGACTAAGCGGTTCATGTTTGTGAGAAAAGACTGGAAATTGATGTTATTCGTTTGATGTTATTATTTTGCCAAGCCAGGCTGAATTTATGTTTCGGTTTTTTTTTGGACTTTCTGTAAATAAACACCATTTCTTAAGAAAGAAACCGGTTGGATATTCGTTTATTGGAAAAGACTACCGCAGCAAGTGAGTGAAGTCCCTACATTGGTTAAACCAATATAAACTGGCACCTAAAAGGCATATTGAGATTCATACAATACTCCCTATCTCAATTTTATTAAAGGAAAAAAAAACAGCAGTTCATTTTCAACACAGTTAAATGTTGCTTTTTTTATTATTATACTATGATTATTGATTTACATGTACTGTATCTTGTCAGTTAGGGAAACACTTTGTCAGTGTATTGTCTATAAGAGAGGAACATTTTTTCATCAGGTTGATTTTATTGTGTATCACTGTTAAAGCAGCTAATCTCAAGAAAACAGCACACATAATTTATAAAGACAGCAACGACTATAGTCAGGTGATCAATTTTCTATTTCCCTATATACAACAGTTCACTGTCTACTCACATGTTATTTTAGCTCCCTCTAGTGTTCTATTTCCATAAAGCCTCTTCTATGGATTTACTTATGTTCAGGCAATGTGTTAAGTCTACTTTATTATGTTGTCATCATTTCAGGGCAACCCTAGTTCATTTAATGCTATGTAGCTTGTAGTTCTTGGTCACATTTCAGGACAACAGGCTTGGTGGTGGATTGTACATTCAGTTGTATCTTCAATATCGATCTATGGTTGGGATGGTTGGGTAGATCCTGCCATAACTCACCTTCACAGGTGAAAAAGAATAGGGTAACTAATCAGGTAGTAAATCATCCCACTGAAAAATGTGGTGGGCCTCCATGGACAGACACCTGGGATAGACAAGCCAGCTATACAGCAGTAGGATAGTGGAGGAAGGTCAGCCCTGAAAAATTCCTAGGGGTTCCTATCCTACTTTATTCTCATGTATCCTAGCAACATAACCCTGGGGATCTTATTGATGGAATTGGTGCTTTAAGGTTGTAAGTGACATTTGCACATGGTGATCATTTTGGTTATTGCTGGAATATATGTTTATTATTACTTCTTTTTCCACTCTTTGTTAATAAACTATTGATCTGTTTAAAAGCAAGAATCACTGGCACCCAACTGTGTTATATTGTTATATACTTTATATTCTTATCCCACTTTCAAGGTAATTTATATATAAGCTGCTTCTCTTCTTCTTAAAACCTGGTGTTAGATATTTCACTAAAACAGTGGTGTATTAGGCCTATGTGGCATTTTAACACAATCTGTGGTAGGGCTGGATAGCCTATTTTCATATTTATGACGTCCAGCAAAATCCAAATGCACAACACAGGACTCTTTGCTAGTTTCACAAACTGGTAATCTGTACTGCACTACCACCAAACCAAATCCCACAGCCTGTGGAATAAAATAGCATATTAGTACAGCATAGAAACTCTGTTAAGTTTGCATTTTGGAATTCTCAAATGAATAATTTCTTGATATTATCTGAATGTTATATTTTATAATGTGATTATTGATTTGAAGAACATTCCAGTTGTCAGCTCTTTGATGACTGGTGTCTGAGTCCCAGACACAAAACATTGGGGCATATTTATTGAACTGAACCACAATACCTACTGGCTTCATTACCATTTTTGCTGACAGCCACCATTAAAAACAGTCAAAATTAAGCCAGCGATAAAAAGAAATTCACAACAACAAGTATGATAGCTGTAATGTACCTCAGGAGAACAATATATTACAATTATCATAGCTTAATAATTATGTCCCTTAGAGTTTGGAATGTACAATAAAACTGCAAGTGCAGAAAGAATTCAAAGTGTATGACATGTTACAACACTCAAGAGGCATATCTGTATATGCCCTGCAGCAGCCACAAAGCTGCATATGTTTCTACAACAGACCTAAAAATATTAGCAAAGTACCATAGAAAAGCAATGAACCAGAGGCTCAGAGACAGCAAATGAGTCCAGAGCTATCTTAATGTACTATATGTTCAGAATTCTGAAAAAAGAATCCTTTTTTTGCAGCTGTGCAACCTTACAGTGTTGCTGGCCATCTGATACTTTCATTTGTTTTCATTCTTAAGATTTTGGATCAAGCTGAAGGCAAAAGATTCCAATCACCTTAAAAGTAAGTAGGTAGGAAAAGAGGTGCTTCTGTAAGGAAGTGACTATACATTCAAAACCATTGAAAATAAGTAAATGATATATATATTACAAAATAATACATTTAACATATTAATATTCTGTGCTAGAATTTACACCTTGAATCAAATTTAATAAAACTTTGAGGGATCCCCAAAACTATACTCTTGTTTCCATCTTATTTCTTGGGGGTCAGTAGGACCTTCATATAATCTAGACAGCTATGCCAAGGACCATAACACCATCTCTATTCCTTGTAGGATAGGGTTATAGGTGATAAAAAAAAAAAAAAAAGTTTCCTACAGATGCCCATGTAACCGAGGGAATTATATCATATTCCCAACCATTGGTTTCCTCCTCTATGAATATGTTAAACAAACGCAAGGAGATAAATATTTTTTAGGCCTTGTTCAGGCCAAAGCTTTTGACTGGGTGCAACACTGCTACTTGTGGGTTGTTTTGTCTGCTTATGGTATCCCAGGAGATTTCATCAATTAGATCAAAGCTTTATATATTGAGGGCAAATGCTTCCCACTTGTCATCGGTTGGCGTGGGCCAACCTCTCCTGTCAGTTCTGGAATCAGTCAAGGATGTCCTCTAAGCCCACTGTTATACGTCCACACCCTCGATCCCTTCTTACGGAAGTTGGAACAACAAAAGTTTCAAGGGGGTCTGCATTCCACAGTAGCTGCCACTAAAAATTTTGACCTATGCTGTTGACATATCGATCTGGCTAAGCTGTCCAGCCAAAGTGAGTGATCTTGTCACAGCAGTCGCTGAATACTCCAAAACCTCACAATCAGCCATAAATGTTGACATGTCAGGAGAATTCTGATTGTAGGACTCTCCCCCAGTCTTTCCTGTGGTGAACATTCCAGCAACCTCAGCTGAAATTAAGGCCTTGGGGATTAAATTTGAGAGGTCAGATAATGTCACTTTGATTTGGGTGTAGAAATTGGATGCTGCAAGGGCAAATGTTCAGTGCTGGTGCAAGTGGTGGTTGACTTACAAGGAGCGAGTTGCTATGGTCAAGGCTTAATTTGTGCCAAGTTTCTTGTACATTGCTTATGTGTACCCTTTGCCTCTGACTTTGGCTACAGCACTACAGAGTTTATTTTTCCTCATGCTTTGGAGAAATAAAGTTAATATCATTAAGAGGGGGGTTACATACCTTCCACTGAAGCAGTGTGGTCTTGATATGTTATGCCCAGTAGCCTCTTATGAAGCGCTGTTTTTGAAATTTAACCTTGCAGGTCTTACTGAAGTAGCCATCTCTGTTTGAAAAACAAGAATTAGGCACTGGGCGGCTTATAATTTTAAGTTATCTTAAAGCTGCCCTTTTAAAACAGGTACACACAGCAGGAAGGATGCTGCCTACTTATGTTTGCACAGTCTTACATTATCTCTCTAAGTGGCAACTTACCTTAACCCATATAGACAATCAGCCTTTTAAAGTCCTGCGTATTAACATTATAACCATTTTCTTTCATGTTACCCCAGTCTTAAAGGACTGCACAGGTGATACAGCTAAACAGTCACTTCAGTTGCTAAATTGAAAGGCTTTCCCTTTTAAATTTTATGATACTGTGTGGCTGTCATTTCATGGTAGGCTAACAGTCCATGGGACTTATTCGCACCTGAATATTCCGAAGAGGCTTTGTTCACGGGGTTGGAAAGAACAGGAAACCCAACATCACTTCCTAATAGACTGCAAAATGTCTATAGAAGTCCGTCAAGTTTTGGCTTCTAGAATTACATTTCCTGCCTTGCTGTATATGGTCTGTTAGCATATGGAATAACCACAAGCACCACCTATAGTGTAGATGATACTTATCTCTTGATCTCAGCCTTTATGTATCATCTGTGGCATGCGAGATGTCGTAAAACTGTCATTACTATGACTTCAATTGTGGAGTCCGTTGTGCAGGAAATTTCTTTGCTGCAGTGTTTATAATGGGAAATAATCATTTTCTTTTCAGTGTTGCAATATCTCTGCTTCTGTTTGTTCATGTCCTTTATTCTCATACTTATACTAGTTTTGTGTCTTTTCTTCGAACACTACCTCACTTACAGTGCACTGTTTTGTTGTTTTTATGACAACTCTGACTGGTGTGAGAAAAAGGATGATTTCACTTTCACTCCAACTGTTTCATCCAAGATCATTTTTGAACTCAGAAAAAGACTGACTTTTGATTTATGGCTCATGTTACCAAAAATTTGGCCAACAGACTGAGAGACCATTTCAGTTTGTTTTATGTCATTTTGTAATGTTGGGCAGCTTGTAGCCCTGAATTAGTTTTAAGTTATACTTTGTAAGAGTTTTAAATAAAAACCTAAACATTTTCTGTTGAAGCAGGAGTAAATACTTTTCTGAAAAATATTTTATATGCATAGGTTTTCTGAGAAACACTTGCAGACCAGAAAGTTTTTATCATTTTATTATAAACATCATCAGGCATGGAAATCATATTGGTGTATAAATGTGATTTTAATATAAAAAGCACTTTTTGAATATATTTTTTCCACCTCTGAAACCCAAGATCTGTCACCTTTGCTGTCAGTGCCTCGCTATTAGTTCCTGTTGCTCAGAGCTGTGATCATAACACATATAATCATATACATAATGAGTGAGTTTTTTCATTTGCTGGTATGTTTTGAGAGAATGACTAAACAATCTAGAAAACATGAAATTTGCTTAGGCATTAATAGGTTGATTGCGGAGTCAAAGCCCTGCATACTTTTCTTTTAGAATTTGATTGATTAATGCCTCCGGTCTTCACACTCAAAGCTTGGATTTTGCTCGAAAACTCTGCCAAGTCTTTTACTCTGAAATTTATCTTAATTAGATCTGAAAGACCTGTCACAGCAGAACAGTCGCACCGATTAAAATGAAAAACAGGAGAAATTACTGATCAAATTAATCATAATGTCGGGTTACAGCTGTAGGTCTGATGTAATTTGCCACTCCAGTGAGTTACATCAGCGCAGGCGGAGGAAAGGGAACTGGATTCTGGTTGATCCGTAACACAAGCCAGGTTTGGGCAGATCATCGGGAAGCTTATTCCATTCTTTCTTTTGGCTTTTTTCCAGTGTACTGAACATACTCTATGTACTGGCAGCATTAAGAACCAATAATTTTTCTTAGCTCAAGTGGTAGTATTTTACATGTCAGCAACTGGAAATATCTTAGCCACTAAAATGTTTAGGGGTTTAGAAACAGTTAAAGGAACACAGTCAGTTATGAGTAAAAATATACTTTTTTGGCTAAACGTTTTGTGACACAAAATTAGGTTTTCACAAAGTTAGCTGCTTCAGTTTTTATAGAAATACATTAACTGTAGATTGTTAAGTTGCAAAGTTATTTATTTCCATGAAAATTAACTTAATTGCAAAAAAACACATTTCCACTAAATTTTAGCCCTGCCACAAAATGATCTCTCAACATTATTTCAGTGATATTCTTGTTAGCAGGCTGGTTGCTTTAAAAAGGGGATGGTGTTTGAAATCATTGCCTTCTGCTTTTAACCATGGTTACTTCCAAGGAAACTCTGGGATCATTTTAAAATCAGTTCAGAGCTTGTTCAAGAGTGGCAGTGGGCAGGTGACAGTGAGATGAAGGCTTTTGTAGGCTAGCCTGGAGCAACGAAGGGCAGTAAAGAAGTCACTTCTCTCCAAGAAAAACATCAAGAAGAGGCTGATATTCTGCAGAATGTACAGGGATTAGATTGCAGAGAACTGGGGACTTTTTCTAAGCACAATGCCATGAATAAGCAATTTAAACTTTTTCTATGAGCAACTTCTTCCAATGACCCAGGAGCAATTTGGTGATAAACAGTAATTCTTCCTGCATTATAGGGAATCATGTCACAAGGCAAAACTGGTAACTATCTGGCTAGTGAACAAATTATTAACATTTTTGATCCCAAACCGATTAAGAACCTGTGATAAATCCTCAAAAATCAGGCAGTGGCTCAGTGGTTAGCCTTGCAGTGCTGGGTTCAATTTCACTCTGGACTTCACCTGCATGGATTTTGTATATTCTCCCCGCATTTGGGGGGGTTTCCTCCCACAATCCAAAAACATACATCTGCGTCTGTCTATGTGACTGAAAAGGGAAACTAGATTGTGAGCTCCTCAGGGCAGGGACTGAAGTGAAATCGTGAAACTCTTTAAAGCGCTGCAAAATATATTAGCACTATATAAATACAGTACATACATACAGTACATAGAAAACAGATGGACAAACAAAGATGCAGAAATTAAGATAATGTCCAAGAACTCAATAGCAAGAATAGATTTGGGACAATCAACATATTTATTTAAAAGCATGCTCCTATCTTCACATACTTGCAGTAAATACAAGCCAACAGCACTCTTGCTATGCGTGCTCACATACTGCCCGCAGGGCCGCCGATAGGCCAGTACTACCGGTACTGGCTCAGGGGCCCGGCCAAATTGCCACATTGGGGGGGCCCGGGTCTGTTAGGTCATGTGATTG
>WMED01011860.1:0-15059 GCA_019650415.1 Pipa parva
TGTTTTTATTTACGATTTACACAACGTGCCAACTTTTCTGGTTTTGGGGTTTGTACATATTTGCTCTTCTGTTTTGCTTACTATTGTGTTTGTAAAATAAAAATACTGGGCCTTTATTTTGAATTTATCATTTAATTTCGGAACATGGATTTCTTAACCTCTAGACCAAAAAAAGAACATGTTTTTATTTTTGTCCTTTTTTACCTTAAATAATGCAACCTCGTTAATGTTCCTCTAGCTCAGTGCTTCTCAATTATTTTCTGTCATGTCCCCCCTAGGAAGAAGAAAACATTTTACGCCCCCCGTGCGACTGTAAATAGTATCATTTGTCTATAAAATTGTTTGGCTGAATCGACGGTGTCCCCTTTTATGTGTCTTCAACTCCTTTGTTTTAAGCGTTTTTCTGTACAGAGGACCGATTCCCGGGTCTAAAAGTCACATGGGCGGGTTTGGCCAATCAGGATAGAGAATCATGTCTATCTAATTGGGTCCTTTGCATGTGTCACGTGCGTTGGCGTTCACGTGGTCCTCCGCGTCGGGCTGCTACAGGGGCTGCGCTGGGACAATCTCCAGTGTTCGCGCCGCGCTGCTCCCTCTCTCCAGCCGTAGAGTATTTGCCGAGGTAAAACGAGCCCCCCTTTACGGAGCAGGGGGGGAGGACGTCCCACTATTTGAGAAGCACTGCTGTAGCTAAAATAAAGGCTTTTTTATTTAAATAATGCTTTATTTTATTTTTGTAGATTTTTCCCTATTTTGGAGAAAAAGTCCCCCTTTCCACTGCTTCCATTATGAAAAATGTTTTACTTGTTAAAGTGAGACTCATTGCAGCTTCTGTTACTGATGAATCCTTGGGAGTCGCTTTCTAACACTAATATATGGGGCATATTCATCAAAGTAAGAATTTGACTGTTAAAGTGAATTCACATCACTTGTGTTTGCTTCACTCCGATTCTCTACTCTTTATTCACTAGAGTATTCCCATAGCGAAGACACAACTGCATCAGTAACCATCTTTTGCATAGTGTGGTGTAGTCAGTCGGACAGTAGTAGCCCTGCCATCTGCCTGCCATCTTCCTGCTAACTCATCACTTCAATTTGGTGAAGTATAACTGGGGAATGCTACACACTCCATGTCGAATTAGCTACTGCGGCAGACTCCGATGCTTGATAAATAGACGAATTACCTGTGCCTTTTTACTCTACTCTAAAGAACTTATTAAAGATAAAGATGGACACTTAGCCCCAGGCCACATTATGGTGAATGGTGATGCGCTCACATGAAGCACGTCCCCATCATGCAGCCGGCAACACATATTGCCCTGCTCACCCTCTTGCTGGTCCATCAAACCTTTGCTACTGTAGATCAGGGAAAACCAGTGCCCAATCCAGTAAAGGTTGGGGAAAGCTGTTTTAGAGTGCAATAAGACACACCATGTTAGAAACAGTCATGAAGTTGCCACACCTAACAAGCAGAGAGAAAGGACTTAACCCCTACAAGGTAACAAGTGTACATCCTCCTCACCAGCAGACACTACAGTGGGTAACGTAAAGTTCCCCAAAAGAGGCCCTGTTGGTGGCTATATATAGCATGGATGATGCAAAATTTAGCATGAGCATTTTGTTAATAAATGTTACACCAATGTGTCTTAAAAGGATCCCTGGGGTAGTACTTGTCTGGGTAACCTATGAAGCCTAGTTGTAAAGCATCTTCAGTCCTGAGTTTTCTACAGAATTGGATGTATGAACTGGGAGGCTCAATAAAGTAGAACCTTTGTCAAAACAGTGCGACACATGTTTAAATATAGATACTTCACCATGATTGTGACCTCCCCTAAATATAGAAAGTAGTAAAAAACAAACACATCTCTACAGTACACAGAGATGGTTGGGCTGGCTTTGTCAACTGAAACTTTATGTTAGGATTCACTTTCCAAAATTCACAATTGAGAAGTATTATCTTCAGTTGCTATAGTAGCTTACCAAACCAATAACTCTAAAATGGAGTAGTTAAAATACATTATTGTAACATTTTATATCCAAATACAGAATCAATTTGCTGTTAAATAAAACATACAAACAATATAAATTATGCAATAAGTATAAGGGAAAAAGTGTTATGATTTGGAAGTGATGGTCACTTCGGAGAAGGAGGTAGCAGCTGTAAACTCCGTAGAGGCAAACAAACACTAGGGCGCGGAGTCTAAGGAACCCCCTGGTTTTCACCTAGAGCCCCCCGCAAGGAGGTTAAGATTTCGCTGCAGAGGGAACCCAGGTCGCGTCCCCCAAGGACTGAATACCAAAACAGAGATACAAAGCAGGTTTCAGAGATGGATCAAACAGGCAGGGAAACCAGACAAGCAAGGCCGGAACAATGGCAGGAACAACAGCAGGAACAAGGTACAAAAAACTTAGTGCTTTACTATCAGAACGGTGCTAGGAACGGGTTAGGGCATAGAGTTCACAAAGAGAACCTATAATCAGGTGCTAGAACCATCAGACAGGCTCCCTTATATAGCCAGGGAGCCTGTCAGATGATCGCACCGAACAGGTTCAAAAAGGGCTCTGCCGCAACGTGCGCACGATGACATCAGCGTGCACGCCCGACAGCCGCACCAAGGAGGAGACGCGGCACTTCCGAAGCCGCAACGGACCCGGAGCAGGAACGAGCCACACGGGTAAGTAACACTTCCTTACAAAAAGCAGACACAACTGACTTTTAGACTCATTATCTAAATCCAGTAAAGATAGACAAATAAGAGCATGAAGCTTTTGTACTACACTTTGTACTACAGTGTCACAAACCACTTCAAAGTCGCGGCAAATTTTAAAGTTACAACTGTGACAATTTTACATAGGAAAGCCGTGACTGGGACAATATTCTCATTATCTGTTCTCAAATAAAAAAATTAGTCCCCCCAGTATCTTTGTGCCAGCTTGTTGTGTGAGGATCTGCTTGCACCTCTGCCTCCTTGGCTGTGCAGTCCATCGGCTTGTCAGCTGGTGATCCAGTCAGCTAGTTTTGCTTCGCTCCCGGTTCTGTGTCTCCCTCTTGTCTTTGTTGTGGAACTCAGTATAATGCGGCTTTCTGCCCACCTCCTGGAAGTCTCCTGCCACCGGAGCTCCTGGAATATGCAATTTTATTTAGGTATTCTCATTGAAGTCTTAGGAGCTGTACACTGTCTTACTGATCTGGCATTATACTCTTTTGCCCTGTTGAAAAACTATGCTGCTTATTTACCTCCAGTAGGATGTCTTACACCATCTTACCAAGCACTCCTGGCTGGCAGCCCTTTGTTCTTAAACTGAACATATGTTCTGCTTTTAATGGAAGCAACTCAGATACACAATTTAAACTTGAACATCTAAATTACTACTCTTACATATGCCATAAATATTTTCCATACTCTTGATTAAGGGTGTGTAGGGAAAAAAGGCCAGATTGTCACAAATTTGTAATGAAATTTAAATTTCTTCTCTAGCCTGGTTACTGAACTATATATTGAGGAGTCCAACATGCTCATTGTATCTGTTTCTATATATATATATCAACAGAACATGTTGATGAGTGTGCATGCTTTTGTTATTTGATTCAAAAGGCAATCAGGGTATAACAGTAGATAATGTCTTCTTACTAGACTTACGGGGATATTTAACCTCAGCACCAGTTCCCCAATATAAACACTAAATTTTGCAAGGGACATTTCTCTACCATTTGAAGCCAAAATATAGAACTTTGTGCATTACATGTTAAAAATGTCACTGTAGCATGCATTGATTTTAGCAATGTAATGTAGTACATACAATACGTGCATTGTTATCCTTTTTGTAGAATATGTGAATAACTTATAAGGCTGAATTCTGAACGAAGGAAGACATTTTTCCTGCTGGGTCAGAGAGCATGTGTGCCACTGAAGGTGGAACGAATCCATGGCTGGGGTACAATACTCCTGGGAGGGTGGATTTTCTAGATTTTATTTATAGGGCCTTGATGAGTCCCTCAAAATTCTAAGGGAAAGAGCCATATCTATCAAAGGGCTATAAGGTAGAGCTAATAAAAATTTGTTGTAAAACACAACAGAATAGTGTTCAGAAAGTCAATATTTTAACAGGAAATACTGAGGGCAGCTCCAAGATGATAGCACACAAAAATCTCCCTTTCAGGGAAATACAAGGGATAGTGTTAGGTATCACAATACAATAGTAAGTTATGCATTGAAAGACCAAGATGTGTGCTTTGTGACCAAAGTATTTGATTAAATATTGCTGCAAGTAACTAAGTATCTGAAGCTCCAGGTGTTGTGAGCTGTGATGTTCCAATAACAATACATGAGTCCCAGGCAGAGTCAGAGTTCCAGTTTCTTTTTCTCCTCCAAGTTACCACTATTACCCCTTAGAGCCACTGGCTGCAACCTAACAACATTGAACTGCATTGTCTGACACAGTAACAGCAGTAGCACAAAAGTCACACATTTCTGGCTGGGTTTATATCATACACTTTTTTATATAATCTGTTCTCTTCTTCTCTTTAAGCCAGTCACTCTAGCAGCCACCAGAAAAGCCATCCCTGTAAGAATTTCTGTAATAAAGGATATCCATGCCAGAGCCAAGGACCAGCCAAATCGTATGTCAATATCTTCAAGAATTTTGTTTCCCAAGAGGCAGAGAGCATCCTTAAAAGCAGCAGCAGAGTAGGCTATGTAGATGCTGATCCCTGTTAGTGTAACCAGTGCTGTAATAAAAGAAAATATCTTGTTTATTATTGAACTGGATATGCAGCAGGTAGTTTCTAGTTTTAATGTTAAAATGATTTCATGGTGCAAACTTTAGTTTAACATCCTCCACAGATTGCACGAAACCAAGATACATTTACAGGGGTGTGGAAACATGCCGGTTTCATTATAAAGTAGAATGACATTGTTTCTAATTTTTCAATATAACATAGAAACCGCTACAACAGATTAAATCTATTTGAGGAACCTAATAATAAACTCACTTCCAAACTGATGCATGGTAGGTCTTTTTCTTAAAGGGTATGAAAAGTTTGAATCGAACATTATTTATATTTGACATGTATACATATAGAAAGCCAACTTAAGCATTAAAATGTAAGAATGATTTTGGGATCAGTAGTACTTGCCTCTTGTTTAAACAGCATGTCTTAACTAGAGAGTGTGCAGCAGACCTGGAGCTAAAATTTCATATTCAGTTGGGACTGAAATAACATATTAAGTGACTGCATCCAGATCGCAAGTGTTCACATTGTTTACATTTACATCTTGTTTAAACAGCCCTGCTCCCCCAGCCTATGTACAGGCTCTTCCTGTATTGTGCCAATAAGCCCTGCCCCCAAGTGACATTACTCATTATTCAGAAAGCACATTTTTGTGTAGAATACCTTTCACTTCTCCTTATATAAAAGGCCTATTACTAACCCTGAGCATGCACTGATGAAAGCTGTTCAATGTGGTTGGGTGTGGAGAGAGGAAGTCAGGGACAGGAGGGGGCGTGGCTACACACAGCAGGGAAATCATTCACAAGGACAAAGCAGTTACAAGGAGATAGTGAGCCCTGCTGAATTAAGAGGTGAGTCATTAGTTTCTTAATTGCTATTTTGCTTGACAATAGGTAAATAGGGCCTTCTTTATAGTCAGGGTTTACATACCCTTTAAGCCAAATAGGTATGTGTCTTATTAATTGCAGATGCCCAAATAAATGCTAAGTACCATGGCACCAGCAAATTAGAAATAAACCCCTATACCCCCTACTAAGCTTCAGGGTATTAGTGTAGCCCAGGAGTTGGCAAAGTGTGGCTCGCGAGCCACATACAGCTCTTTCGCCGCCTTGTTGTGGCTCGGAGTGCATCTCCATAGCCCCGCCTCCTATGACCTCTGATGCATCTTCTCATTGGACATCAGTAGGTCATGTGATCGGGAGAGTACGCTCCTTCCCCTTTGCAGCTCGAAAAAAATTGTCGTCTCACATAATGGTATAGTTCTCTCCAGTGTATTTCTCTCCCTACCTTTCTAAGTAGGTTGGATATCTGGGAAAAGCAGGCAGTGTTAGATGAAAATCAGACTGAGAGTGGGGCACGCAGATTGTGAAGAGATGGATTAAAATCTTTTTCCCTTAGTGATTGTTTCTATTTATGTCTTTTGCTCTTGAGTCTTCAGAAAAGGTATTTGCCACCCTAGTTGGCACATGACAATCTATGTCGAGGAAGGTTTCACAGAGTACAGGGTTTCTGCAGAGTTTAGTTTGCTATATGTTACTTTATAAAGGCTCTTCTTGCTATAAGCAGAGATGCATCCTCATCAAAAAGGTTAATAATGTACAGTTGTCAATGATGATATGAGATGATAGTTTATTACTAAGCCCTGGCCTAGTCCTTGTGGTGAGCAATCTTTTACTGCAGGAGTGGATCTACAGACAGAAATCTCATTCATGTTTATTGTCTTGTGAGCAGTGGGAGCTTATGACATAAAGTACAGAGATCTCACACCATAGTTTCATTCATTCATGCATGCAACATGATTATGGAACAATGGCAAAACATTTCCCTGGAACATCATGATTAGCCTTATATTAATTGCATACAATACCTCCAAAAATGAACAGCAATCCCGTCAAAAGTAGCAAAAGGTAAGCTCTTGCAAGAATGCTAACAAAGCCAGTCATCCCTCCAAAAATCAGTAAAATCAAGCTAAGAGGCAGCAAGATCACTAATGTGCCATGCATACCTGCAAGAAAACACAGTTTTTTAAGATAACTTCAATTAAAGGGTATGAAAAGTTTGAATAAAACATTATTTATATTTGACATGTATACATATAGAAAGCCAACCTAAACATTAAAATCTAAAAATGATTTTTGGATCAATAGTACTTGTCTTTAAACAGCCCTGCTCCCCCAGGCATTCTGTGTACAGGCTCTTCCTGTATAGTGCTGATAAGTGACACCATTCACTATTTAAAAAGCACATTCTTGTGTGGAATCTTTTTCCCTTCTCCTTGTATAAAAAGCTTGTTCCTATACCGCAGCATGCGCTGATAAAAGCTGTTCCACTGCCTCTGCGGTCAGCTGTGGAGAGAGGTAGTCAGGGAAAGGAGGGGGCGTGGCTACACACAGCAGGGTAATCATTGAGAGGGAGAAAGCAGTTACAAGGAAATAATGAGCTCTGCTGATTTAAGAGGTGAGTCAGGAGTTTATTAATCGCTATAATAGCTTGACAATAGGTAATTGAGGCTTTCTTTATAGACAGGGTTTACATACTCTTTAAAAATAAAAAATAAAAAATGTATACATTTTGTGGACAGTAGATATTGTATAGGTATAAGAAAGCACATAAAGTAAAAATTGGAAAAATCGGATTGTATTTAAAGACGAGTGCTAACATATAAAGGAAGTAAAAGAACTACCACCAAGTATAGTATTGGATTAGAAACTGACCCTATTAAAGAAGAAAGATGTGTTTCAAATGTATTAGTCAAAGTGAAAATGAATTAATAATTGATAGCTAGATGTTAATATGAAAATATGAATTACATTACAATACAATTAACTGTACAAAGATGAAGGCTTGTTGGCATTTGAAAATCTACTATTTATAACTGTAAATATGGACAGGTTCACAGTGATTCCCTGTGACAATGGAAGCTCAAAAAAGAGAGAAAATCTTGTAGTGTAGTACTTCATCAAACAGCTGTTGGATAAATTCCCAGTGAATCTATATCAGCCACATGCATATATCACAGTGAACATGCATAAGGCCACAGCTGTGCAAAAGATAGTCCACTACCTCCTGTGTCGCTAATCCAAATTAAAAAGCAAAAGTGTGCCGCACTCCCAGTGTGCTTGCACTTACCAGAGGACGAAGTATCAATTCACATTTAGGTAAACCTCACATGAGCCCATAGGATATTTGCCCAATCATAAAGCACATGAGAGAGGGAAACAAAACAAAATATATATAGTGTAGTATGTCTTTAATAGAATGAATAAATGAAAAAAAGTAATCAATATACTCACAAGTGACAAGTAAAAGAAAGCATAAGTCAGGTGCAAAAAACTACATCTGGTAGGAAGGGTTCTCAGTGAGTTTTGCCGACCTTGCTATCAGCTTATTCAGGAGAGCTCCTCACTGCATCTAGCTAGGAGCTCACTTCACCTTATACATGTTCACTGTGATATATACATGTGGGTGATATAGACTCTCTGGAAATTTATCCAAGAGTCGTTTTACAAAATACTACATTACAAGATTTTCTCTCATTTTTTGCTTCCATTTTCACGCAGAATCACTGTGAACCTGTCCAACTTTACGCTCTTGGTGGATTAATAGACTCCCTCACTTTTGTAGCTGCTTCAATTCCGCACTTATAGGTACTAGCTCAATGAGATCTTCCCCAAGTGAGACAAAGCATCTGCTTTAGTATTTTAGGATATAGGACAATAAGAGAGGACAAAATTAAATCTGGAAAAGTGCCCAATGGGTTTGTCTGGGCTTAAGTTTCTTGGCTGCATAGATATATTCCAGCTTCTTCTGATCTGTGAGGAGCAGAACTGGGGTGGAAGTGCCTTCTAAAAGGTATCTCCACTCTTCAAGCTTTAACTTTACAACTAAACGTTCTTGGTTTCCAATGTCAGAATTCTTCTCAGCTGGAGAAAACTTACTTGAAAAGAAAGGACAGAGATGGAGTTTTTCATAAAACTATACTTTCTGAGAGAGGATAGGTCCCACTCCAACACTAGAATAAACTGCAGAATAGGGGTTGATGAAAAGAGTATCTACTACTTTAATGCCCTTGTTATTCAGGGCCATAATGCGAGATACAATAGTGGAAAAACCTTTGATGAAACATTTGTAATAATTTGGGAACCTTAGAAATGCTGGATAGTGGCTGCCAGTGCAGAACCACAGACAGATTTTTCTACAGGTGTGATGCCACAGATCAGCACCAGGCCTTTGGACAGCACACCCACAAAACACAGCTGCATACACTAAGATAGTGATGGTGAACCTTTTCGGCACTGAATTCCGAAAAGGTGACGTCACTCACCATCACCTTCTCCCGAAGTGCAGGCGCTGATGAGTGACGACATCACACCTGCGTTGGGGGAGGAGTGCTCCCCAACAAGCGAGTGTTCCTTCAGTGTAGGCCATGGATCTGACATGAAAACTGTCAAGTCTAGTCCATGGCCTGCACTGGAGGAGCGCTCATTCGGTAGGGCGATGAAGGACAGCAGTGGTGGCAATGGCGTACATGCCCTCTCTGGCATGAGTGCCATAGGTTTGCCATTGTTGGACTAAGAGCATGAATAGAAGAGAAGTAGAGCTGTTTCCTGGAGTGCAGCTGGCTCCTAGTTCAACTCTAGCTAGTGCTTCCTCACTAATGAGAAGGTTTCCTGACCTGTGCTGGGAAAAGAAGAGGAATGTAATAATGTTAAAAAAAATGTTACATTGGTGCTGCTGGTTACAATTTTATAAATAAGAAAGTGTTCAAAATGTAAAAAAATTCACTGCAACTGGCACAGAAGTTCAATGATACAACAGGAAGTGCGCTACTAACTATTCCTGATATATTTTGTAAATTCTCCAGTCCACACTATGAAGGTAGGAACCAAATGGCATTTGATAGCAAAGATGACACTGCTGCATTGACTTGCATTGCAAACTGATTTGTACTCAATATATTTAACAATGGAGTAATTGGGAATGTTTGATAATTTGACATTTAGTTGAATGAGGATCATGGATATTCTCCTGTATTTATAGTATTTTTCTTGCTGTAAGTTTGGTGCAGCAACTTCTGGATGCAGCAGAAGCCAGTAGCTGCATGTGTGATTTTTTAGCTGGGTCCGTGTTAGAATACCTAAGTGGGTATGATGACATCACCTGTCTGTGACATCACCTAATAAGACTATGCTTGCCATAAATATTAGAGCAATACAAATGAATATAAACAAACATAGCACTCAAAAATCATAATACCGGTACTTTGAGAATTGTTTCTTAGGTATCTATCAGATGTGCCTTGACTTCTAAGTTTTTATTTTTTGTAAGGCAGGAGAGTAATATCTGACTTGTGTTATTCTACATGATAGATACACCACGTTTCACTGGTTCTCTATATAAGATAATATCTGATTCAATACTGGTTGATTTTATTAAAATCCATTTGTTTCTTATTAAAATAGTTCTAAAAATATTAGAGCTATGAAAAAGTAACAGTGGGTTTATAGTTGTATTTGTTTGTTTTTTTTGTTTGTTTGTTGTTTGTTAAAAATCCATCCATAGTGACATCTCATTATTTATATCAAATAAAGGTCACATTTGACTTATTTTAACTAAAAAATGAACTCAGTAAAATCTGAAGTCTTGAAACAACACTAGGGGGTGCTCATGCACTACCTTTACAAAACCTACTGTATACAATGCACTATTGTCCCGTTAACACAGATTCTGTTCTGGTCCAATAACTATTATGCATAATAAATATAAGCCGACAAGTCATTTGAAGTAATTTGTTTATAAATACATGTTCATATGTTTTAAAATGCAGCTATCCCCAATATGTGAAAATCAAAGTTAGCTTGATCTTTTCAGAATGAATGTTATGTTGATTTCATAAATAAAATGTAAATTGAAAATGCATATTCCATTTAGATTTCATGCTAGAGTAAATAAGAATATTATTATAAGCTATTAAACTTTATCTTGAAATACAGTTTGCCACTTTACTTCTCTTGGCTTTTGTTCCAGACATCATGTTTAATGTGTTGTGTTGCAATAATTGATACAATCATGGTGCCAACTCTCATAAATTCTAACTTTAGAATTAAAAAGGCAAAAATTCAGACAATGGCTTGTATTTCAGCGATGAATAACGTAAGCAGAACACAACATTTAAAAGCAAATCCCAACTCACTTAAAAGCTTTCTCTGTGAATCAGTGAAGTTCAGGTTTCCATGCCCGAAGGGATTAACGAGAGGATAACATTTGCTTTGAACTGGAACGAGAGCATAAGATTAAAACAGAGAGAAATGATGTTTAAAGTAAGGCATTATAAATGAAATCCACTGGTTAAGTATTGGGGGGGGAAAAAGGTGGTATAAAGTTACATATGCTTCATAAAACATGTCATTAACTGGATGTATACATTCAAATAATATCTCTTATGTGTCTGATGGTAAAATACTTACATTTACACATTCTCCAAAGTCCTGAATGGGAGCTTAATGGATCAGAGTAATTAGTGATCTTCTCTAATTTTGAAGCATCAATAATATACCAAAAGTCTGTCCCAATAGCCACCACTAATGATATGAAACTTAATATACCAATCAAAGCAACGAAAACAAACAAGATGTTCAATTTTAGCTTCATTGTCAATCCAATGTCTGTAATCCACACATTCAGCTATTGTAGCAGGTTATGGCAAGACCATTGAGATGATGCTTTTCAGGATAAAACACTTGTCTTCCTTTCCATTGTCACCAGCAGTGTTATCGCCAATCTCCTGGGTTTAAATTGTGCGCGGGGTCTATGGCAGTCCAGGCATAACTGTTGCATTAGTGTGTCAGCAGCAGCAGCAATCTAAGTCTGGAGCTGCAGAACGTTTCCATTCAATGAAATGAGCAGGGAACCTGAAGAGGTTGAAATGAATAGGCTAATCTCAGAAAATGTGCTTCACATAATAATGTTTCTGCAAGACTAAACTTACATTTTACATGATTTCATTATGTGCAAAATATATCTGCAGCCCACACTGCTCTAGATAAGGTCATAGTTCTTTAGCAAATCTAGCACTGTAAACACTATTAACATTAAATAAATGTATTAGCCCTCTTTATGCCAATTGCAGTATGGTAAGCACACAGCTGTATAGTGTCATGCTGTTTAGTTGTATTGTTTTTCTGCTGTCCATCAAATGATTATGTTATTTCAGTCATTTAACATGCACAATGACTTCAGATATTAGTGGGTTATTATTGCTCTTTGTTTAATATAAAACCCTAACAATGCTATATTGAAGAATAAGAAACAGGGAGATGTTCACAATTGTGTATGTACCTAAATTAAAACAGCTTTTATTAAACTAACAGCTAAATAATGTTAGTGGGACTTGTAAGAATATAAAATTGAAAGGGTATTGGTAACGGGGCTAGGGAAAACCAGTTAATATGGCATAGCTACGTCTGTGCACAGATCACATACTCTTGGCACATTTGCATGAGTATATTCTAATTACTAAGGCACCCTACATTGATCATGATATAACTGCACCATCTATTTGACCACAAGGAGTGCTGTTGCTGTTGTTGTCTATGAAGAATGTTATAGTGTATTCCAACATCTTCAAGCAATACTGTAAATTACTGTAATATTTATAAAGGGAAACTCAAAGATAAATGATACTTTACTGAAAATTTAAGGTAACCTAACTAACCAATAAACACCTACTTTTACTTTTGCAATAAAGTTATAATGACCAAGATAAATTTAAGGCCCTTGGGAGGAATATATTTTATAGATATGTATTAAAAATAGGTCTGAAAAAAAAAAGCTACAGTAGATTATTTTCAGGATGGATGTTCAATAGAAGTGACTGGACAGAAGAGAATGCTAATACTGTATACCAAGGACGAGTAGATGTGAGAAAGTAAGAGGATTTATATTTTTTGTTCATCATGAATGACTTCCACTAGAGAGGCTTTCAGTAATAGATTGAACAGGTTTAGTGAAAAAATAATTCAGCGAAGGTCTCTAGCATGGAGGGGAGTGAAAAGGTGTAAATTGCTACATTCGTAATAGTAAAAATGAAAGAAATCCCACATGACCACTGCAGTACTATATATATATATATATATATATATATATATTTATATAATTTTGATATATATATATATATATATATATATATATATATATATATATATATATATATATATATATATATACTGTATATATACTGTATATATAATTTTGATATATATATATATTATTATTATTATTATTAATATTAATAATCATGTACCATGAGAAAGGAAGATAGCACAATCCATACAAATGCAAAAACATTTTTACATTTGTAGTACATAAGCAAATGATTAACGTAGCTATATTACATTGTTTTGTATTGTTTTTCACTGGTTCAGCATGACTCACTGTGTGCAGTAGCATACAATTAAGGGGGTAATTCACCAAAGAGCGAACTTACCCTCCGGATCCTTCACATCAGTACGCATACGCGGTTATGCACTCGCTGATGTCCTGCACGCGGACATCAGGGATTCCAGTCTCACGAGGTGTCACGAATAGAGCCTCGCGAGCTTCGCCGAGACTGGAATCCCTTTAAAGCGTTGCTGATGTCCGCGTGCAGGACATCAGCGAGCGCATAACCAGGTATGCGTACTGATGCGACGGATCCAGAGGGTAAGTTCGCTATTTGGTGAATTACCCCCTAAATCATTACAATAATGAAATCAGCATTAATCATGTATTATTATGGGAAGTCTACTTGATAATTGTACAACTGTACAAACAAAACTTTTATATATTTTTTTAAATTTGATAAGAATAAATATATTAGGGCTATTTGCCATATAACCTTGTATGCTATTGTTAAACTATGAATATTCAACTACAGTTAAAGTATTTTTATGAGGAGTGGTTTGGAATGGCCACATGGTGGGCAGATGTGACATTTATGATGGGCAAAATTTATTAAAGTCGGAAAGACCAGCGATCTTTCAGATTTTACAGAGAGAAATCTCATTTTGTTGTCACGAGATTTCATTAGAAATCTCGAGATCGAGTTTCTCGATCCCGAATTTTCAATATTTTCGATGGCCATACTTTTTTCCATGGAAAAAAAATTTGAAAACTCGAGATCAAGAAACTCGATCTTGAGGGGGGTTATCCATTAAGGTGCGAATTTGACTGCTGAATTCGCAAACAGTGGATTTCCTTAGCAAATCCACTACAATTTCCCCATTGTAAAGTAGCTACAATTTTTTAATGTTAAGATTGCGACAATTTTCCCATAATAAAGTCAAGAATTGGCAATGTTTTCATTATAAAGGTGCGACTGCGACAGTAGCAGCCTATTGCGACTGTCTTTATCTGGTGAATTCGCACCTACATACAACAATTTGGACTTTAGCGAATAACCCCCGGGATCTGAAAGAAATCTCGGGAGAACAAAATGAGATTTATCTCAGTAAAATCTGAAAGATCGCTGGTCTTTCCACCTTAAATAAATTTTGCCCATTTAATTAGTATGTCAGTAATTGTGAAAGACTTCTATATAGTGGCAACAGGTATTTGCCTTGAATAATTCTATTTCATAGAATGCTAGCCATATATGCTTTATCTCAACTAGGCTCATGTACCTCCCTCCACCCCAATTTGTGGGTAGGTCCATGTAGGCTCATTGACTTATTCCATGTGGCTGCCTAAGCATATTAGATTATTCCTAATATATTTCATTAAAAATAATATTCTAAAAAAAAAAATCTAAAATATTTTCTTATTTTACTATTGTACATCCATGTTTTACATCTACCGTTCACATCTGACATCTTACATCTTATATTGTCTTTGCTCAAACAAATGCACAAGGATAAAAGGATCAGAATAGGTTTGGCCCCCCCTAAGCTAGAATCAAATGCAGAAAGCACAAAAAAAATGTTTAAAATTTCAAATATTCATTGAAATGTGGATATTATATTTTTCAGGTTGTAAAGTGGTTAAATACTTTAAATGCTATCTCCTGTACAATGTAACACTGCATTCTTATCCGGGTAATTCAGAATTATTTATGGCATCTTGTATAAAATGTCAGTTATGATTTGCTGTGGAAAATGGCAAATATTTGCACAACCTTTTTCAGAAATAATTTAGATTCTATCCTATTTGGATTATTGCACTTCTAAAATCTTGTATGTTATGGCACTTATACCGCATACATTAGAGACACACACTATAGACCAGGCATGTGAAACTCAGGGTACCCTGAGGGCCACATGAGTAACAAGAGGTTGTTGCGAGGGCTGCACAC
>WMED01011861.1:2376-15058 GCA_019650415.1 Pipa parva
TTATTTTGTTAGTACAACCTAAAGTAGTATTAGTTTTGGAGGTGACAGGTGCACTTTAATAGAACAGAAGACATTTGACCATGGGGAATGGTTTACTTTGCATATGTATAGTAAATCCTAGTTTTAGTGTAATATATGAAATATGCCTAATTCCCCATTACCCATGGGAGTATAGATGTAAACTGTGAACCTAGGGAAGCACGAGTGTTAACAGTCAGAATCCAGGGCTCAAATCACAGCATTTTTGTTTTATTTCGCAATATGCTTTCCTAGTTACAGTGTAACAGCTAATGCATGTTAGAAAACCATTGAAGTGGTGTTATAGTCAAGTGGATTGCACCGAGCTTTAAAGGGAAAAAACACTAATTAAGAGAGGATTAACCTGTGAATAAAGACACAAAGCTTTTATTTATTTATTGGTGTAAAGACAATAATATGTTATATCTGGTGAGGTGTGTAAAATGCCATAAAACCGGTTCCCATGGCAATCTTCATAAAACTACACACGTGAATTTTGAATTTAAATCCAGTATTGTTTGAACAAGCGACTAAACCAGGGGTGGGAAAACTACGGCCCACATCCGGCCCTCCAGACATCTCCAACTGGCCTGTGTGATGATATAAAAATGGGGGGCGTGGCTAACCACCATAGGCATCAGCACACTAGACACCCCCCCCAGCCCTCTGAAGTCATCAGTCATTCATGCAGCCGATGGCGAAAATAATTGCCCACCCCTGGACTAAACTCTCCAGTAATGGACTTGCAGGAGAGGGTTCAATCCTTCCCCTGGAGTAGGTAGAGTAGCAGCTCTGGAAGCTAGAGTCACCGGAGAGGTGAGTGACTCTTCTAGTTAACATTACTCACTGGAAGGCCTGCTGACTAAGCTTACACTCACTAACCACTTCTACATGCACAAAGTAAACTGTGTAGCACATCATGACATGTACAATACCCTCCTAGCGGAGGAGAGCCCCTTTAATTAAACACATCCATTTAAAGTGCTTTAAGCTCAGTAATGAGTTTTCGGTGGATGACCATACAACATTGTAAAGGGTCTTCACTTACTAGCATAGGGGTGATGATTTTTACCCAGCCATTTAAAGAGAAACAAATTGCTTACAACAGGCTCTAGTTCTAGTCCAGAATAAGGGATTTTGTGACATCACACATCCTTTTTAAATTTGATTTTTTTTAATTTTTGTTATGAAAATGTCTTATCACTAATTAATGACAATTTCTGTAAAAATGGACAGAAGCATGATTTTACAGATATCAGCTTTTGGGAATGTCTTAAACCATTTTGGCATTGGTTTTAAGCAAAAGAACAAAACAGTTAAACCTTTTATGGATTTACCATTTATCTAAACTTATTAGTTTCACAGCTGGAGGCTTCACTGAATTGAGAGAGACCAAGATTATGAGCGAGAAGTTTAAAGCTAACACACTTGCATTATTATTATTATTATTATTATTATGTGCTGACTATTCTCAGAATTATCATGGCTAGTGTGGCCTTAAAAAGGTACAGTCCAGCCTCTCCTAAATTAGTGTTATTATTATCTAAACTCCACTGTAATAAATACTAATGTACAATCTTGGCTGCAGGCAAACAAAAATATTTCAACAAACTTGTGCCCCTATTGATTTAAATGGTGTATTTTTCATAAGTGCTGATATTAAGATGTTTAGAGATTTCTACCTTCTCCTTTTTAAACTAGGCATCTTATTACGGAGATCATTGAAATGCCAGTTTAGGAGAGACTGGACACTTTCATCATAATTGTTCTATGACACCTGTATCTATCTCCTATTCATTTACACACTAACAGCTCAAGGACAAAGTACAGGACCAACATGGTATAATTAACACTTTACTGGAAAATAGAATAATTTACATATATACAGAGATACAGGCCGATTGCCTAGCATGTTAGAAAACAAAACTGCTAACAGACAGATTATTAAACTGGTATAAAGGCATCAAGCAGGTACATGGTAACTGTGACCTTCAAAAGGTAAGCAACTCCATCAACCAGCGGGCAATTATTGTACCAACCATAGTAAAAAAAGCAGCATGATAGTTTTTTCCCCCCTTTAAAAAATAATCTCTATTAAATTGTCATAGCAGGTCATTAACTATTTTCAGTGGTCTATCAAGGCACCAATGAAGTCACTGCAATAACTGTGATGTCATTATGGATCCTGAATGCCGCATTTTAAGTTGGCCGGAACGGCAATATCTGAAAAGCAGAAGAAAAAAAAATAGCATTAATTATCGTCGGGATCTCTTGTGTTAACATCAGATATTGTAACATATCTAACTCATGGTGACCAACTGCTACAATCAAGATTTTTGAAATTTCTGTCCCCCTGGACATCATCTGCATGGAGTTTGTATGTTCTCCCCGCACCTGTGTGGGTTTCCTCCCACAATCCAAATACATACATCTGTATCTGTCTGTGTGTGTGACTGAATAGGGAAACTAAAATTGGAAGCTCCACGGGGAAGGGACTGAAGAGAATGATGAATCTCTATAAAAGTGCTGCATAATATAGTAGCACTATATAAAAATGATTAAATACAAAAATAACCTCACATGAAATTATATTTTTACCTATCTGTGCTGGTTTAGGTAGGTTTAGATTATCCATGATCTTCACAAACTCAGCTTCACTCTTTGTAAGTCGAGGATTCAGAACCTTCTCTTCTCCTACAGTTGTCACTGTTTGACCTATAAGAAAGGGAGTGAAAGGTTAACACCATAGTTATGTACGGGCACGAGGAACCAATAGCAACACAGCATCCAAAAGTAAAGGTTTGCTCTTCCTTGTGTTGTATATAATCACAAAAGGCACAGCAGACCACCATCAAAAATTCATACCCTGGTACACACACAGAGAAATTAAATACATGAAAATATGTAGAATGTATTAAAGACTGCTTTAACATTTTAGTACATGAATGCAACCTAAGACAAGGCCATACCTACATGTATGTATGTATGTATGTATGTATGTATGTATGTATGTATATATATACTGTATGTGTGTGTATATATATTATATATATATATATATATTTTTTTTAAGATAAAGTGGTTGTGTTAGTCCACAGATGCAGAAAAATGAGCATCGCAATACCTTTTTTATTGAACCAACATTCATTTTAAATAGACGAGCTTTCGAGAGGTCTGTACTCCCTTTATCAAGTATTGCTTGTGATATATATCAAAAGCAAAAAGGACCAGGACTCCTTTATTTGTGAAAACAGCTTTACAGTTTTATGTTGGATAAAATCACACCAACGGGCTAGGTGAAGTACTTCATTCGCCAGTGAGCCGTACAGAGGTTACAGAAAACCAGTTATACAGTAACTTCTTTCGTAGGTATAACTTTTGTGGGGTGGGGATAATAGATATATCTCTGCGTTTCAGATTATAAAACAAACTTCATCTTACTGAGGAGTTCACCAGGAATAGCTTTCTGTTTACTAAACGAGACACACTATGGACCAGTGAAAAGGATCAAGTAAAAGGCACACGTCTCGTAGCAGTCATAATGATTCTTACACTTGACTATAACAGTTTCTTAGCATCAAATTTACAAATTCGCCATCTATTTAAATTTGTACATCATTCCACCTCCCGCCTGTAAAAACTTTGTGTTCCCCCAGCGTATCTAATGCACCCATTAGGAGACAGAAGGGAATATCCACATTACCTGTGTAGTCATGTGCAGGGTACAACAGGCAGTTCTTGGGTAGGGATAAGATTTTGCTGTGTACAGAGTGGTACAGTTTCTTGGGGCAACCTGCAGAGAGACACATGACACATTTCAAGAACCAATCATAACTAAGAACAAGGCAAAACAAAGAATGGGTATCTGGGAGATTGAGATCAATATCAATTTCAGAGGTCATCACAAACTGCTTGGCAGTATTTTTCCTAATAACATTTACCAGTAGTTATTCTCTCCCTTGCGGTGTCAAAATTTAATTTTTTTTTTTTTTGTTTGAGTCTCTTTTGTCCTTCTGACTAACAACTGAAGCACAGCTTCCTGGTCATCCTCCATCTTTAACAAATGTAAAATCTCCTGCACATAGATTTGCTGGTACTGGGACATTCTGGGGGCTTAATAAAACCATGGGAACCTTCCTACATATCTGCTGTGACTGTCACAATATAAGAAAACACCTAGGATCACACTGTATAGCACTTCCACATTAGAGAAAGGCTTTACAGAGAATATTAAACTGTTTACATACTCAGGGGCTTATTTATGAAAGATCAAACTGTTGCGTAAAGGTGTGAATTCACATTTATTTGCCAATGTCTTTGATATGTTGCAAATTCGACACCAATTCAACAGCTTACAACAGTCGGGGACTTACAAAGCAGTTTGCATCAGTTTACGTGTGCGTGCACAGGTAATCAGACTATTCATCAATTGTCAGAGTCTGTCGCTGTAGCGAATTTGACAAGGGCATTTGCCAGTTTTACTTCACCAGACTGAAGTGGCGAATTAAGGAGCTGATGGCAGGGCTCCAACTTTTCAACTGACTATGCCACAGACACAAGAATTGGCTGTTAACGCAGTCATGGAAAATCCTCTGTTTAGTGAATAAGAAGCAGAGAATCAGAGCAGAGCAACCAATGTCATGGGAATTCATTTCAACACTGATATGAATAAGCCCGAGTGTCTTCTGATGTAATAAACTCAGGTGCAAGCACAAGGCAGCAAAAATTAGCTACTGTTACTAGCTACTAGCTGTTACTCTACTTGACAGAGTCTACCACATCAGGTCTCCAGAATCAGTATTGAAAAATCTATCTGGGCCTGATTCACCTTCCAGCTCAGCTTAGTCTTAAACACTCCTGGCAATTATTAAAGAGGATGTTCAACTTTAAGTCAATTTAAAACTGACACCAGAAACCACTGGACCATTTAAATGGAAGTAAGAGAAGTGCACAATAAAATGAATACCATTCACAAATCACTGTAGAAATCTTATCTGCAGCAACAGTTCTCCTTAGGTTTCAGTAACAGTGCATGTTGTGTGGGTATCCACACAGAAGCACAGGTGGGTTATTAAAGTAATGCTGTATGAATACTCACAAAACATGCAATGTTTCTGAAATCTTAGCACATATTTGAAATTACATTTGCGACCATTTCATTTAAGTGTAAATTTGGGAAAAGGTTTCTTGTTTAAATCTTCTAAAATTATTTCATGCTATAAAATGGAATGCAGGTAAAAAACCTCCGGAAGAGGCCAGATCGCTAGTTGAGGCATTGCACAGAAAGCTGTATTCGATTTGCTCTGAAATATTGTAAACATAAAAAGCCCTTGGAAAGATACTGCTCTTGTTTGTCTCTCAATCACGAAATTAAAATAAGAGAAAAAATATATATATATATATATATTTTTTTTTTTTTTTGAGCAATTCATTTTTCCACCATCTGAATCAGAGGAACACGGAGCCAAAACTGATAATGGGCATTCATTTTATGCAGTCAATGATTTGTCTGAGCAGTGCGGAAATACACACCCTGTTGGAAGTCTGTGCGCCCACAGCCTCTGATGAGAAGGGCATCACCGGTAAATGCCATACTGTGATCATTAAGCACATACGTGAGACAGCCATCTGTGTGTCCGGGAGTTGAACGAGCTTCCAGTGACTGAAATAGACGGGAAAAGTTTACATAAGTAAATGGCTGCTTTAATTATTCTGATTTGCGCATTGTACAACTTACATGTGAAGGCAATGCTGTGCAGACATTAGCATGGATTAAGGGGGTAATTCAGCACAGTGCGAAGTTACCTCCGGATCCTTTGCATCACTTCAGAGAGGCTGTTATGCGCTCACTGATGTCCTGCACGTGCACATCAGCGAACGCTTTAAAGGGATTCCAGTCTCGGCGAGGCAACTCGAGTGGTCTCACTGAGACTGTAATCCCTTTAAAGCGTTCGCTGATGTCCGCGTGCAGGACATCAGCGAGCGCATAACAGTCAGTGCGAAGTGATGCGAAGGATCCGGCAGTCACTACGCACTATGGTGAATTCCCCCCTAAGTTGCTAAGTAAACCAAAGTAAGCAACTAAATCAGTTGTATGATATATGTATGTAGCATACAATACATGTACGCTTTAAGTGTTGTTTAAAAAAAAAAAAAAAAAACACTTACAAATTTTCCAAACTTTATATGGTCGCCCTCTTTTATGTGGACATCAGCAGCTGCGCCACTGTCCTTAGAGATCACGCTTTTACACCCAGGAAGAAGCTTCTTTAAAAGGCCTGTGCCAGTGATGTGATCAGCGTGACAGTGAGTGTTGGCTGGGTTAAACAGAAAGAAAAGGAGAAATAAGAAAACTGGGAAATGCGTAAAACACAACTATTAATGTCCAAATCTATATGGCAAATTACAGGAATATCACATAAAATAACGGCTGGATTTTTAAAAAAATTATTTGTGTGTCTAAATGGAATTCATTAACCTACACGGGGGTTATGCAATCTGGAAAAAGCTAGACACACACATTTTATAATTATAAAATGTAATGTGGTCCTTCTGTAGCAGTAGACTGTAGCGGTGGTCAATACATAATTACCCCATTTGTTTTCATTTATGTGCTTATATCATAAATAAGGTTCTTCCTACTAATATTTTACGCCAGTGATTTTTCTCTTCACATGACCTTTCACATCTTTACTAATAGAATCAACAGATCTCTCCAGCCAGCAGCACCCAAAAAAACTCCAGACTAGGAGCATACACCTTTAAGAAAGAAAAAGGCGTACACCTTTAAGAAAGAAAAAGGCGTACACCTTTAAGATCACTGATCCTGCTGCGAGTTATGCAAGACTCACTGCTTCATCTATGTCTGTTTACCCAATCCCAATTACATAATGTTATCGCTGTTCCAGAAATAAAAAGTAGAGATAAGGGAAAATTACAAAAACCCTCCCTCACAAGCAGAATGCAAAGCCATACTATGGGGGTTATTGACTGAAGTGAGAATTCGACTGTCGAACAGCGGATTCCCATAGCAAATCCACAACTGCAATAATATTTATAAAGTAAAGTTGCGACTGTGACAATATTCTTCTTATAAAGCCGTGACAGCAGCAGTCTATTACGAATGTCTTTAGCTGGTGAATTCACACCTTTACGCAGCAATTCAGACTTTAGCCAATAGCCCCCTACATTTCTAATGACAGCCTCCCCTTTAAATGATTACTGTAAATAGAATAATGATAAAAATTCTATTCATGAAAAATGATGAATTGCTGATGATATTGGGTAATGAGAGAACTGTGTTTTGAAAGCTGGTGTCCTCTGCTGGTGATATGGAGTAATGTGAGGATTGCATTTTGAAGGCTGGCGCCCTCTGCTGGTGATACAGTGTAATGCAAGGCCTGCATTTCAAAGGCTGGTGTCCTAGGACTTCTGCAATTTTGATGCCAGTTATTTTACATATCCAGGAAGCTAAATCCTATTTGCTAAAAAATCACGGGTAGGAATGCTAAAAGCACAAAGTCTAATTACTTTATGACAGTTGATCTGGCTATAAACCAATTTACAATCAAAAAGGAGCCATACAAATGTTAATGCCTATTTTACATTGCCTTGACAGTTATACATTACCTTGTTTGCAGTGAAAGGTGTGTCCTGCGCACTATTCCTAAGTACGGCTGACCCTAACATTGTTGGCGACGTTCAAAATAAATGTTACTTTAAACATGTTGCAGATAACAATAATCTAAGACTGCTAGCAATTTGACCTTGCTTTTTGTGGTTTTTGAATGGTCTAACTGTTTTGCATCACAATTTATTAAAAAAAATAAATACAAATCTATCATTCATTATTTATCTTTCTGTTCATGTCCTGTATTATTATTATTATTATTATTCATCTGTACCGAATGCCTGGGTAAATGTATGATAATAACCAGAAGACCATTAACATGTCAGATTCACAACAAAGTTTAAAAAGATAAATAAAAGAATAAAGTCCAAAATGGTCTTTGAATACCATTAGCTACAACACACTAAGAATACTCTGTTTAAACCCAAAAAAGGAAAAAGAAAAGAAGAAAGAAGGAAGGAAGGAAGAAGGAAGAGCAATTCCAAATTATCCTCAAATGTCTCTACTACATCTACAGCTTGGCAAACAACCAGGAACTCTCCGGCACTCCAATTATAAAAACAGCAATAATTTATTGATGCATCTTTAAAAGCAGGTACAAAATAATAAAAGTCAAGGATAGCACCTTATTGTTTTGTACCTGCTTTTAAAGATGCATCAATAAATTATTGCTGTTTTTATAATTGGAGTGCCGGAGATTTCCTGGTTGTTTGCCAAGCTGTTGGATCCTGAGTCTATGCTCCAGAGCACCCGGATTTTCACATGTATTACTTAAGAGGTATTTCTACCACTAAGGGATAGAGCGGCTTAATTGGTTTGTCAGTGACTTACATCTACAGCACGCTGATCATTTAATTTAAGGGAAACGTTCCATTTAAAGAAAAATACTTTAAACTTTGTTTATTCTCAGAGTAGAGTCACTGCTGCCAAACAGTGCCTCTAGTGTTTAGATTTGGTCATCATCCTCTGGGGGGGAATATATGCATCACACATAACAATGTTTTTCTGAGTCAATCAGCCAGAATACAGACAGTTTATAGCTTAGTATATAACTATAGTTTATAGCTATAGTATATAGCTTTTTGGCAGTTAGTAAATTACTGTGCGACTGTCATTAGATACAGCTGTAATGAGAAATTACCCACCACTGTTTTCTGCAGTTTTTCTCTACACGAAAGACCATTGCAGATTGTGCAGTAATTTTAATTTTATTTTAGTGCTCATTCTGCTACAAACGGAGCTGAAATCTCACCCAAACCACACAAAAAGCCTGATACTGCAGCACCTACCAGCATAAGTCATTTTGAGACCAAGGTCCTTGATGAGTTTTGCATCTCGCTCCGCTTTTTCCAGCACTGGGTCGATCAGAACGGCTTCTTTAGTGGACTGATCAGCAAGTAGGTAAGTGTATGTACAACTTACAGGCTCAAAGAGCTGTGGGAAGAGGAAAAGAAACAAAATGGAAGTTAGAAGGATCAACCATGCTGCAGACAGTCCACCACCCTTTGCAAATGCTCAAGCTTCCATTTTGCTTGTCTTTGTTTTTAGCTTTCTAAGTTATTATACAAGATGTTAAAAAAAAAAAACAGAATGATCAAAGAGTATGTGCGTGCGCGTCTATTTTTCCATGTCCAAAGCATTGAGAGATTTACCATTGGCTGCATTTCCAGAATCATATTCAGCCATTGGCTGCATTTCCAGAATCATATTCAGCCATTGGCTGCATTTCCAGAATCATATTCAGCCATTGGCTACATTTCCAGAATCATATTCAGCCATCGGCTGCACCAGTTTAAAGCCTGACTTGACATACAGCATTTATTAGTCATCAGAATTTATCTGTAATAGAAACAATGTACTATTTCACTGAGTGAAGACCTACTTCAAAACTGTCAAACGGTGCGAAAGTGACCACTTCAGATTTCTAAGGTGAATTCAGAATTCTGACTAATTTCTGAATATGGTTCCTTTTACCAGCTCCTGCCACAGGGCACCATGGGGGAGGGAGGGGATTGGGGTGTAACCAAATCAGGCCCAGAATCATATTTAACAAATTTTGAGGACCTGCACTAAGCAGCTGAACTGAATCATGGTACTTTTCCAAATAAAGACTTTACAGTAGACCATGACAATTTAAGACTTTATTTCAATGACTGTACAACACAGGGCAGCAAACCCATCTGACAAGTTAACTACAGTACATATCAGAGTCAAGCCCCAGGGGTGGTGTAGCTGGTTAAACAGGTCACTGTCAAGGGAAATACAATCAACTGATTTGAACTCCTCAATGACCAGCACAACAAAAATACAACTAGTCTGATCTGGCTTTAGAAAATCCCTTTAAATCTTGGCACAGAGGCACAGAGGCACAGACCTTTCTGCCTGCACAGACTTAGCTCTCAGAGAGATTCATTTATTATACAGACACCTTAGCACAAAGCTATCGTTATAAGGTTTCTATAGTAAAGTAGATTTCCTCTATAATGTTCTAGTGTACAGTTTGGTGTAACAGGATAGATTATGTAATCTTACTGTACCTACTCAGCGACAAGAAAATTTCAAGTTATTTCTCTGCCATCTTACACAATTTCCACTACTAACCGACTAAGACTATTTTCTCAAGTCAAGACCAGATGCATCAAATGCAGGATATTGCAGATTCTATGTAAACACACGGTGAACGTCTGTTCGGGAATTTATATGGTCCTGTAATATATACATTACATAAGTGCCCATCAGGCTTAACTAATCTCCTAATATTATGTTTTTGACCCTGCTGGAAGATATTGAATGCTTTATAATACTTTAATTTTGCTGGGCAATAAAATACTAAATTCCAACAGATGTTTCCTGTGCAAGAATGGACACATCATAATAGCACATATAACAAAATAGTGTGGGCAGACATTTCTGCATGCACATTCTTTATGTAACGTGCAGGCATCATGGACAGTAATGAAACTGCCACATTAGATTACAATCTGATATAAATGCAACATTTTATATAAACAGTACCCAAGTTTTTATCAATATGTAGGAGTTTATGTATCCTATCTGTTAGGTCACGGCTCACTTGCAGGTTTTATGGAACTTGTGGAATAATGATTTACTTACACAGCCCACAAAATATTAGTTGAAAAATGGATTCAAGAGCCAAAACACAAACAACCTGCAGCACCTCTGTGGGTACAGTATGCACTTCTGTTTCCTTTCAGAGACAAGTCAAATTCCCAAGTCCTGAGCAAGACAATCTAAGGCCAGAAATAATATGTAATCAAGTGCTGCAAGAGTCAGTCACGAGGCCCTAAGTCAAGAGATAAAAGGATGTCCACTTCGGTCTACACATAAGTCATGCTGCATTTTTTTTTTTTTTTAATAACACGCACCCCAAGTGCTGCTACAAGTGCAAACAACGATGGAAACATTCAGTTTTCTCTAACACCGACATGTCAAACTGATGGATCCACAGCTATAAGAAACTACAACTCCCAGCATTCCTAGCTAAAGCCAAGATAAGCTCATTTGACTTCTCTACTTATAAAGCTGGCATAAACACCAACATATTATTGGTGAATACAGAGTGGTATTTATAAACAATGCAACCTTCTCTCACCTTATATAGAGGATATTGTACATCTTTCTGTAATTAATATGAATATTAATAGTCACTGAAGAGTTTTATAAAACATATAAAAAGCATAAGACGCAGGTAGCATTATACAAGGCATGGAATACCCAATAAATTACAGAAAGGGATGCATTATTCTTTAGAATACACAATTTACAAAATGAAAGAGACCAGTAACACCAAACCAGGAAGCATTTTGCAAACTTTAGTGCTTACTTTACTGGGATACAAACAAAAAATTAAAATAGCTTCATCTAAAAAAAAAAAACAAACAAACAAAAAAAAAAACAACAAAAAACAAACACACACACACACACACACACACTACAAATGTGTCTTTCCCTGGCTGTAAACTCCTACTTCTTGGATGATGCAACAGAAAAACATTAAATAAAAACATATGCTGTTTTTTCTGTACTATAATGGCACCAAATTAATTAGGTTTTGCCTAATCCAATAAATTTAAGTTGTGACAAGCATAACCTGCCCAAAGCTAGCCTCTTGTCTTATATCCCCCATCACTATGAATACCATTCAAATACAAACACATACAGGTAATGTCAGGTCAGAGAGCAGTCAAGCCCAGATTTAGTTTATGCTGAGCAATGGCCCGGCAGCAGGATACCTAATATGAAAGCTCCACTGATGTATGGGAGATGCCAAGTAGATGATACTGTCTAGAAGTGGGGTGCAGCAGCCCCATTACAGTCAAAATGATGCAAGTCACAAAAACATATGCAACAAGTTCCACATATCATGAAACTGTTTGTATTCTACATCTATGTCTTGTACCCAAACACCAACCCAATGCAAGACAGTGTAAGTATGGAATTGCACTGAGGAGAGGATGCCACCAAACCAAGACACTGCAATAAGGAGGGGGTGCCACCAATCCAAGACACTGCAATAAGGTGGGGGTGTCACCAATCCAAGACACTGCAATAAGGTGGGGGTGCCACCAATCCAAGACACTGCAATAAGGTGGGGGTGCCACCAATCCAAGACACTGCAATAAGGTGGGGGTGCCACCAATCCAAGACACTGCAATAAGGAGGGGGTGCCACCAAACCAAGACACTGCAATAAGGTGGGGGTGACACCAATCCAAGACACTGCAATAAAGAGGGGCTGCCACCAAATCAAGACACTGCAATAAGGAGGAGGTGCCACCAAATCAAGACACTGCAATAAGGAGGAGGTGCCACCAAATCAAGGCATTGTGCCAATAGGGGTCTAACCCCAACAGAAGTCACTGTGCCACGATGGGGCTATTATGGCACTGTGCCAGCGAGAGAGATTACCAGCAGATGAAGACATTGTGCCAGAGATATTATAAGCAGATAATTTCACTGTGCCAGGATGGGGCTATAATGGCACTGTGCCAGGATGGGGCTATAATGGCACTGT
>WMED01011864.1:0-15056 GCA_019650415.1 Pipa parva
GTTCAGTTTTTACTTGGTGAAGTTCTGTATTGACAGATGTGGGGGTAGGGAGGGAAGAGAAGAGAAGCAATGTTATTTCCAAAATAAATATATGATAAAAAAATATTGTATTTTTCCAGCAAAATTTGGCCTTTAATATGCAATGTCTGATTTGTAAATGTTTTTGTGTCAAGTAAAATTTGCTATTTTCTAAATAGCTGTTTGTTTTTTAATAAAAAGTATGTTTTTACCGAAAACTAACATTGTTTAAAAAAGCCTGTTTCTCCTCATTACAGCAATACCTCATACAAATATGTAGACAGCTTTTTCTGCCCCAAGAGACACTCCACTTGAAAAGAGAATTTTATCAATGCTTCTTCTTGGAATGAAATGAATCTACATGCAGTTAACTTGCAATAAATGGAAATATCAGCATAAAGCATATATTTCTACAAATGACATACCTTGGGCTATCATTTTGTGTTGGTGGTTGTAAAATTCTGTGTGAGTTAACTCACAACGGGTGCATTTTACAGTAATTGTTGGAAAATATTTATAGTTAACCTAGAGAAATAATGTCTGTATATAACTAGTAAAATATGCTGTGACATCCATTTGTGTGAAGATGATCTGTAATAGGTAACTAAGTAAATATGAAGCTTACATTTAGTACATATGATGTTCTGAACTTGAGCATTAATTTTGACACTTGTGTACTGGAACTGAGGCTGGTACGATGGGGTCAATATAGGTAGAGAACCATAGCTCAATTATTTCTAGAAACTGATATCACAAAAGTGTAACTTGTGTAAGTATATCTAAAAAGTGCTACATATTTGGTGATTGCAACCAATGTAAATTAGTTCTGGCCTGTATTAATCAGAACAGAAGTGATGCTAAAAAAAGCATTTTTTTTGTTGTTACCCAACATAAGTGGATACTTCTAACAGGGCAGTTGTGCTATACCCCAAAATAGAGAGAGGTAGAAAGGTACACAAAGCTACTTTTAGCAGAAAATTTTAGGCTTGAAGACTTTTATGAAATTTATAAAGCTGGAGAAAGTCAATTTTGACCTTCTCGAGTCTTATCAATATAAAAAAAAATGAGTGCCCGATTTACAAATATCGGTCGATTTTACTGATCAAAACTTTACGATTGAGTTTTCCGATGGAAAGGTAGCCATACTTTATATTAGTAGTGTGGACTACCTTTCCATCAAAAAATCTGATCGAAAAGTTTCAGTCGGTAAAATCGATCGTTATTTTTCGATCAGACACCCATTTTTTACATCAATAAAAATCAAGAAGTTTGACATTCACTTTCTCGAGCTTTATAAATTTCGCCTTCCATATATACTATATCCACACCAAAAACAAAAAAAAGCTTTAACCCACGAGCTGAAAGAGTAAATTAACTACACTGGTTTTATTATTACCAGATCTGACGTTTCTCACTTTCCAGGTTCAGAAATAACATGTTGGCAACGCCATTGATTGGAAGTAAAAAAAAATAATGGAAACATTGTTTAAAAAGTGCCGTTAAGGACCAATAAAAAGTTTTATTCTTCTTAGTTGAGGCTACTGTTTAATCTGGGTATTTATTCTTGGTAAAATGTTCAGAACTGAATTAAAGCTTTTTTTGGCTTCAAAATTTAATTTGAAAAAAAGGTTAATTTCCAATCAAAATGAAAACATAATTTTTTTTTTATAAAAGAAAAATGAAAATAAGTTTAAAATATTAAAAGTATTTTTCGTTGCCAACCAAAATGATTAAATTTAAAGTTTATTACATGCAGAATTATTTTTATGGTGTATTTTATTACATCAATGGGTATAGGCTAGAAAGGATCATTTGAGCTTTACAGAATTTGTTGAGATTTCCATTTGGCGCCACCACAATGAATACTTTCAGAACTGATATTTGTATTTGTAATGATCAGTCGGTACACTTGATTGGTTCACTAAGCTGGGGCATTGGACTGTAATATGGAAAAACCCTGGTCTGAAGTTTAATGTTACCTGCAGGAACTTTAATTAAAGGTGTTAGTAGTGAAAGCTGTAACGATGAAAATATTAAGTATTACAGCAAAAATGGCAAAAACACTACACTGCTATTAACCCAGTTGTGTAATTAAGTTACTCTAGTCTGCCCTTGACTGACAATAGTTCTGCAGCTTCAAACAATAAGTTATTGCTAACATTACCATTAGCTACTGTGTTGCTATTATATTAAGGGCATGATCTTAACATGACTCTGGACTGTGCAGCTATCACGCTCCATTTTAGTAATGTGATAATCCAGATTTCGTTATGTTGAAAAATAAAAATAAGCTAAAGGAAGAGAGATAATTTGCTGTTTTTGGAGGAACATTTTGGAAAATGTTTTAATAAATATTTAAATGAAAATCTACAAAATCTATTATATCAACCATCAAATGGACAACCAAAAACAATCTTTAAAAACTTGTTAACAGCAAACAGCAGAAACAGAAGAACAATATTATATGTGCAGATGCATGTTCTGATTTACGTACATCATTATTTTATTTCAGGCTCTTGTCCCCACCCGTGGTGGGGACAAGAGCAGTTCCTTATTTGAAGAGAGCAGCATCGTACACTATATATTTTGGATTTGGACTTTGGTTTGAAATTTGGGACCTATTTTTTACACAGACTTTTTTATCACTCATCCGTTTTTTGATGTTATTATTTGTTGTCTAGTATTAATTTTGCATATTGTCCACAATATTGTACCATTAGAGCGCATCCTACTTCACCAAAAATTCTTTTATTTCAGGCTCCTCAACACAAATCACGTGAATTTTGCACTGAAATGCATTACACAATGGTAATTTATCACAACTGGTATGTATGTATGTATTTATTCATTTATATAGCGCTGATATACAATGCAACGCTTTACAGAGATTCACCGTTCACTTCAGTACCTGCCCATGGAGCTTACAATCCAATTTCCCTATTCAGTCACACACACATAGACAGACACAGATGTATGTTTTTGGATTGTGGGAGGAAACCAGAGTGCCAGAAAGAAACCCACACAAGTGCGGGGAGAACATACCAACTCTAGGCAGATGAAGTCCATGGTGGACTTGAATCCAGAACCCAGCGCTGCAAGAATTTAACATATTTCAATCATTTAACTCACAGAATTTAAAAAAAAATTTTTTTTTTGGATCATACTATCAACACTGGCATTTTCTTTAGTCTAATATGTTTTGAATGGTATTTACTTACACTGAAATCTAATTTTTTCAATTTGTATTTTCTTACAAACTATTTGCCATTCTGGGTAAAATGTATTAAACTCAGAAAGAATGCTCTGGGTCTTTCCGAGTTTACCGAAAAAAAAATCTCGTCAGATTTTTCGAGATTTCGAGATCGAGTTTTTCGATCTCAAAAGGTTGAATTTTTTTTTTGATGGAAAGGTAGCCATAAAATTCAAAAATTTTGAAAAATTGAGATTGTAAAACTCAGTCTCGAAATCTAGAAAGAAATCTCGTGAGAACAATACGATTTTTTTCTCAGTAAACTCGGAAAGACCCAGAGCCATCTTTATGAGTTTAATAAATTTTGCCCAACCGTTGAGTTTAATTCATTCATTTCAATAAAGTGAAATATAATAAATTGTTCATGGGATCATTCTTAGAGACTACTAATTCTAAAAAAAAAATTTATTAGACATTTATTAGTCTTGCATTTTCTTAAAAATAGACAAGACTATAATTTGATAGTTTCCCATAGCATTACCACTGAGAAATGTTGAGCCATCGCAGCAAATTTCCATAAAGAATTAATTGTACAGCTTGAAAACAGAGTTGAGATAAGCTAAACTTCTCTTTTTTTAATCTTAAAAGCAATATATCATAAAGAGATGTCAGAAAATTTTGGAATATTTCCCTATACAGATTATTTAGGCTAACTTGAAAACGCATTAGGGTGAAACCTTGTAAATCTTTTATTGTGTGAATATATTAAACAACTTTTGGCCACTACATTGTATCAAATCGACATTTATTTCAGAAAGAGACTTCAAGACACCCTTATTCTTGCACGAAAAGTCACGAGTATGAAATTACTCCTGGTGACATTTTTATGCAAAATAGTGGGAGGTTAACTGAAATCTAATAGTAAACTGTGGTAATGAAAATGTGCCGCACAAAACTGGACAATATTAGGGAAATTAGATTGTAAGCTCCATGGGGCAGGGAATGAACTGAATAATGAATCTGTAAAGCGCTGCAAAACATAACAGTGTTATATAAATGAATAAATACAAACACAAGAGAGAAAATGGGCAAATCATACAAAATAACTAAAACTGGAAAAGCCAAAAAAGATTGCACTAAAGAAAAAATGCACTCAAGTTTTTCAACTGTTCCATTTCAATCTATTTGTACTTTTAGTAAATATTATTATTAATTCATTCTATATAGCGCTACTATATTACACAGCGCTTTACAGAGATTCATCACACACTTCAGTCCCTGCCCCTTGGAGCTTACAATCTAATTTCCCTATATAGTCACACACATGGGTCCTGGGTTCAATTCCACGCTGGACTTCATCTGCATAGAGTTTGCATGTTCTCCCTACGCTTGTGTGGGGGCCCTCTAGTTTCCCCCCACAGTCAAAATTTATGTTTTTTGACTGTGGGGGGAAACTGGAAAGCCCCCACACAAATGCAGGGAGAACATACAAACTCTATGCAGATGAAGTCCAGGGTGGAATTTAAACCATGACCCAGCGCTGCAAAGCAGCAGTATTAATCACTGAGCCACCACACTGCCCATATACATGCTCTTAAAGGTAAAAAAGTTCATACATTCTATATATTCTTCCATACCTCCACAACTATAAACTCCTATGTGTAATGACTTTACCAGAAACTACTTATCCATCTGTACCATTAAACATTAAATACAGAGGATTTATGGAGCCAACTTTTGACTTCTACCCTACCTACCTACCATCCTACCTATATAGCCAAACAACCCCCAACCTTCATTCAGTGACGTTCCTGAGCATTTTAACCACATCCAATTTTCTTTGTAAAAAGCAATATACTTTTTTTTTTTCAAGAAACTTTCTTAAATTAATTTAAGTTTTCTTTTTTCTTCATAAGCCCAGCTATTAAAACACGCTGACAGAAGCCTCCGTATTGTTACAGCGAGCATGAAACATCTATTTCATGGTGACACCAGGGATCACAGGTTACAATAGTTGCTGAAATAAATGTACTGAACACAGATTCCTGGATAAAGGAGACATTGGACTCAACTGATTCACTCTCCGGGGAAAAATGCTGAGGTCCCTGGGTCCCAATATGTTGCTGACGGTTATTTTTTCAATGCCTGTTTTCGTACATTCATTCTCTTACTTCACGTTCTGCTGCTGCAATTATTTCTCTCAAATGGAACCATCGTTTGCAATTTGTATGAGGTTTCCATGAAAAAAAATAAATCATATACTGGCTTGAAGAGAAAAGAACACTCTGTGGTGCAGGATGTTTTATATTAAAAACATGGAGGTTGTGTATGGTGTAATGGTGGGGCAAGTATCTAAATCTGTTACTTGAATGAATAGAAATGTTACCGTTTGGCGCACAATGCCATGCATAACCCTCACAGTGAATATTCCCTGTCAACTTTAAAAATAACAGTTCTGAAATCATTTCAAAATGGCGCACACAGCTGCTCCACATGCGTGCTAAAACACACACGTCCAATCAATTAGAACATTCATCTCAGTTTTGACTAGGTGTTTAGGGCTATAACATTCCTATGGAAAACATTTCTTTGGCATTACTGCCATTGTTTATACATTCCAGTTATACTGCAAACTACATTAATCAGCTCCCATAAGGCCATTTGACATATAAAAAGTGTGCAGGTAAACATCGCTGCCCCCAGAAAATATAGGGTTCCCTACAACTTGACAAAAGGGCTCCCTAACATAACAGTGCCTGTAATTACACAGTCTAGTTAGACTGCTCAGTACCCAGAAGGTCACCTTTTCCACAGGCCAGTATTCAGAAGCCTTAATATGTCTGGCTGACTGGTTCCCTTACATCAGCCCCCACCCACAGCTGTATAATATATAGTGCCGTCACTTTATACAGTATATAAGACAGGGCTGGCTCACGTGTTCTGAGGGCACACTCAGGAAGTCTGTACTAGAAAGCGTGTTAGTCTCCATTTCTTTAATCCTGTTATAAGGTGCTGCTGCAGGTTCGTTAGATAAAATTCATTTTTTTACTACTACAGTCCTGTTGATTACCTGCAATCTACTGGAAGGCATAAATCAAAGAATGTTGCTTATTGTGTACTTGTGTAACGATTCATTTTAACAACGATTCGATTCGTATCACGATTCATGGCTGCCGATACGATTCAAGGACGATCTTGGTTCATTTAAAACGATCCGATCCGAAACGATTCAGTGACTTAAAATCGATTCAGTAACTTTTTAGCTAAAAATTCAACCAGTGTGATTGTGAAATAAATACCTTAATACTGGACAATACAAATGAAGTTTCACAGATTCCTGTTGTTTCTTGTAAGGGAATCAAGCATAAATTGATGATAATAGATACAGAAAATAATCAAACAACAATTAATAGCAAAAGTATTCACATTTTATTTGCATAAATTGCAACCAACAATTTCAGGTTGAGTTTTTTACCTGCTTCCTTTTAATTCTATTTTTCAACAAATAGTTGTAGTATCGATATAATCGATTCATTACTTTTTAAAACGATTTTAGATCGATGATGATCGATCCAACTACATCGATGCTGAGCACAGATCGATGTAGTTGGATCGTTGGAAAATAAATCGATACATCGATTAAATAGATGAATCGTTACACTCCTATTATTGTGATATGGAAGCTTGGTCTTCCTTCCCTCGCCTGCTTGGTCTAAGAGTAATGTGTAAAGTAATGGCACTGCTAGTGGGCAAGTTGAGCCACTTACGGATGTTGTGAGTGACCATTCCTTAGTACAATAAGCCCAGTATTGTCAGGTCTAGCCTGACGTAATGTCCAAAGCAATGTTTACTTCATATTTGGCAACAGAAAAAGAGTCTGATATTTTTTCGATCAAAAATAGCTTTTTGACTTTTGGCAATAGTGTTAATATAAAATGGAGCATGGATATAGATACGTTGCCATTATCTGGGTTTAAAAATAATCCCCCAGTGTATTCTTACAAATAAAGAAAATCAGCATCCTTTTTAAATGAAAAAATGGCACTGCAGACAAACTGATGTATTCAACTGTACCAGCATTTATAATCAGATTTATAATCAGCGCACTCACTGAATATTGTTTAATTGTGTTCGCTTTACAGAAAAGTCGCACACTGGAGGTCCCTAGTGGCAAAAGCCTTTCAACTTGATAAAATAATAGAACATAACCAGGTCTTTATTGGTATAGTTACAATTTCTTGCCTTCTCTCATTTGCTTTGCTCTTAGAATTCATCAGGGACCTTTAAAAGTCATCGTTTTCATCTATATATAAAGTTAATTAGCAAGACATTTAGAAAATGATATTGCATGATCGTTTTTATTGCTAAACCGCTAACGGGATGCCCTAGAAATATTTTCTGATGAACCAGTCTTGGAGCAAATGATTCTTTTTTTTAAGTACACTAAATTCACTGTAAAACCCTATGTTTTTATTTTGTTGAAAACTAAATAAAACTGCAGGAACCAGATGACTAAGATGATAGAAAAATTATAAAGTTGTGTTAGACTTTCTAAATCATTTATAAACAGGGCCAAATTTGTATCCATCAATGGATCAAAGTCTGAAACCTACTATCTGTTTATTTTTTTTAGGGACGGGAAAAGGTTGGAGTCCTTGGTGGATGATTTTTGGTGACCTGGGATTACTAAGGTTTCAGATGAGCTTCCCCTTTACCCTCAGCTTTTAATGACACTTCCCTTTGAAATCCTGAAAAGCTTTCTTTAGAGGATTGGGGTAATTGAGGGGAAAGCTAGGCTAAAGAAGTCACTAATAACAAGCCAGCAGAACAAGTCTATGCTACTGTAACAGGTAGCAACAGTTTAAGGTTCCAGCAATGTGGCTTGTGCACTCTGGGATTGGTTAAAGGCAAAGGCAGGAAGAAAGCTTTATTGCTCTGTATGGGAAGCTCAGAAAGAATTATGAATGTGGGGGAACTACCACTGAGCAGAGAAGCGGTACACAGAGAAACAAGAATTCTGACATGATCTCAGAACAGAGTATTCAAGATGGTTCAATGGTTGCCAGAAAACATTTCTTAATTAATAAATTACACTAATACACAGGTTTTACAAAATTTGCTCCTTGTTCATTCCTCCCTAATGACCTTATTTAGACAATCAAAGAAGGCTGGGCTTAACCAGAAAAGGGTGGAGTTAATACAGAAAGAGATGGGGTTTCTAAACTAAACAAGTCAAATTGTGTCCTGATTTTTAATCTAGAAGGTCTCTTACAGTAACTGGATATTGTTGAAGTGTGCACACTAATAAACTGGAATGTTTACCTCATTTTTCTACATTGACAAACCCTGTACAAAAAACAGTATCATGTGCACCTGGATTTTGAAAGTTTACTAACCTTGCCAGATTCTTGTTAAAAGTAATTGGGCCAGGTACAGGAGTAAATCACTGGCCTTTTTACCTGTGTTTATCATTGGAATGTTTAAATTCATTTAAGTTTGACTTACACCATCTGCTGCGAGTCGAGCAGTTAAGGAATTTCTCTTGCACTCCTGTTTTCAGAAGACTTTCATATAAAATAGGCATCATTCCCAATCATAGGAACAATTCAGCTTATTTGCTAACACAGGTGCAAATCTACGTCAGTGTGGTAACCCATAGTAACTTTCTCTTTCACTATGTCACACTCGGCTGATCAAAGCTGACTTTCATGGGTCACTACATTGCAGCATTGTAACTATGTTAGTAAATAAGCCAAATAAAACGAAAGCCTACATGAATTCATGTTTAAACACTCAGCACTTCCATGTCTGCAGTTTGTAGTTACACTGCTCTTAAGTAAACTTAGATTTACTTTTTTCAACCCTGTTTCGCTGTTAATTTTCAATTCATTTGCATTTTCGATTCTCTTGATTTATAAAGGATCAATACAAAATGTTTCCCATCAAAATAAATCGTCATTGTTAAATTTCAGTTGACTGTGGCACACTTTACAGTGTTTCTTCCATTAGGTTCCCCTTTCGATTTCAGATGAATAATATCCATTTTTAATAGAAAATGTTTTTGATTGTGGCTAAAGGACAGAACCGACTCCATAGGAAATAATGGTTTGAGCCAGTCAAACACTGTTGGATGCTAAAAATGGCCTTAGAACAGCTTAGTAAATAGGTGTAAACAGCAATATTGGAAAAAATAAAAATAAGCTGTTTCACCTTCATTAACTAGTCGGAAAAAAAAAGATTGTAAATATCTAGTCTGCTACTAACCTTGTACTGAAACACACACTACAAATATCCAGTTATATTTTTTACCTTTATTCACTGCAATATAATAAAATAGGTTATTATTGAATGTTTTTATATAGGGAAATGTAAATACAGCAGTTCATTTTATTCACAAGAAAACTGTTTAAACCCTTTAAGTAGAGTTGCTGAGCATGCAATGTTACCCTATATAATTGGGGCATATTTACTAAGACCAGGGGTTGGCAAATTGCGGCTTGTGAGCCACTTGCAGCTCTTTGGCCACCTTGTTGTGGCTTGGAGCGCCCCTCTGAAGCCCCGCCCATGACTGCCAACGGCTCTTTTGATTGGCTGTTGGCAGGTCATCTGGTCGGGAGAGTGTGTTCATTCCTCCTCACAAAATAGTTGTTGCCTCTGTAGCAGGGTGCAAAATGGCTCCCTCCTAAAAGAAGTTTGCCAACCCCTGACTTAGACTAATACAACCATTGCAATTAACTTCACCCCACATCGCTGTCATTTATTTTTTCCCTGAACTTTTCGATTTCCCTGATTTTCTATGAGAGTTCCTTCCATTACAGATGGATATCAATATTACTTTTCAATAGGGAAATATTTTGGACTTAAGCTAAATGACAGGACCAGCTCCATTGGGAATAATGGGTTTTCGCCAGCCCCGATGGTGGAGAATTGTTTTAGGAGATAAAATGGTTTCTGAACATTTTTGTTAATAGGAGAAAACAGCAATATTGTTAAATATAGGCTGTTTCTCCTGCATTTACTAGTCAAAAAACCTATTCGCCTTTTGTAAATGTGCCCCATAAGGTAAAAAGTGAAAAAATGTCATTTGCAGTGTCTTGGAAATTAGTTCAACAAAAATGAACTTTGAAGATTTATTACTGATTTTGTTCTATCCATTTGCTCACTGCAGACTTCTTTGATCTTCATAAACACCTCTCCAGTGCTATTGTTTTTAACTAAACTTTAACCAACACATTTTCATAACTGGAACCTAAAACTGTTAAACACTTGTACTACTGTCTATTAATTCTATGGATTAATTTCTACACTTACTGGTGGCATGCAACTGTTACTTCCCTAGCAGATTTAGGCACAAGGCTTTTGGAAATTTCTGTTAGTTGCCATTCAGTAGCAGGTTGCCAGCCATGTTCTATGGCAGTGGTTCTCAACCTGTGGGTCGTGACTCCATCTGGGGTTGAATGACGATTTGCCAAGGGTCGCCTAAGACCATCAGAAATATAAGGTTTGAATGGGGTCAACCAATAATAATTAATGAATGGGGGGTCTCCAAATCACGGGGCATTGTACTAAAGGATCACTACAATAAAAAAAAGTTGAGAACCACTGTTGTATGGCTTTGGATTCAAGCTTCCAAAATGCAAAGATAAACAACCACTGAAAGACCCTATATTTCAGTGGTACTGTCACTTTAAAGAGTGCAAAACAGTGTAAGAAGGATTCTAATTATCTAAAGGAAATTGGTGTCTCCTTATTACACAATAAAAGGACATTGTGAATATTATGGATGATTAACAACTTACAACACTGACAGATTTCTAGTCTATTCTGCTTTCTTTCCCACGAACACCATGGGGATTAGTAGGTCTTGGGATCGCTTCTGCTATTGTAACAATAATCCTTTTTAGAGGAACACTGGATTTGAAATGCCACATATTTCTTACTAGAATCAAATCTGTAATTCCCAGCATCGAAGAATGTCAAGCAAGGCTACGGATCCCATTTACCATTGATTTAAATGGCTGACAATCTGGCATTTCAGAGGGAGTTGTAGACATTGATCGTTCCATTATCAGAATATACAGAAACCCGCTTTGTAGTGCATATGAAATACATGATTATCTGCATCAGTCGTAATTTGATGTTTAGAATTGTAATCATTTTGTGTATATTTCTGTTTTGACCAGCTTCTTAAACCCAAAATATCAGATTTCTGAAACAAAATCTGTGTGGTTCCACCCCCTCTAAAAGTTATTAACAGATTACTTACTCCAACCAAATGAAACTAAATACCTCCCACTCATTCCAATGAAACAGTGCCTGCTAGTGGACATATTGTGAAGTGCATTAAAGTGCTTCTCTTCCCTTTTCATGTAATGGATTCTTCCTTCTGTTATGAAAGTAATCTTTTTATTATTTTTTTCTTACACAAGAATAGCCATAGACAACTTCTTAATGATTTTTTTTTTTAATCCATCATTTGGTCAGTATCATGTCCATCTGAAAAGCCAAACTATTCCCATGTAGTTAATTGGTTAAAGGACCAGTAACACCAAAAAGTAAAAATTTTCATTCAGATTGGCATGGCAGTTATTCAAATATGGCAATTGTAGACGATATCTTTGAAGTTAAATTCATGAATTGTACTGCTTTCTGTTTGTTTTTACCTATACTGTGCCATGTTGTTAAATAGACCCCACCCAGGACCGTGTGTAACTAGCCTTAAAGAGACTAGCACATCTGCTTGTGATCAACCACCCTTTCCATAAAAATGAAAAAAAAAAATGCTAGCCTGGGACAGGGTTTAATGTTATTGACACAGTGCCCTTCAACAGGGGATTGTGGGTACTGTACATATGTTAACATTGCAGTGCTTAATCAATATGCTTATGGTTTGCACAGTAGCATAAATCAACTGATCCTGCACTGGGACCCCTCCCCCCACAGCGCTGCTCCAATCCAAAGAGAACTCAGCAGAATCCAGGGGGCGCAAAGTGATGAAATTAAAGAGCTGCTGCTGGGGGCATCGGTCAAAGCCTATTGTTATAACAATAACCCTGGGTTTGCAACATTTGATTTAAGAAACAAGTACACTTACAAAGAACGGAATGTTTCATAAACAATCCAGCATCCTTCACTGATAACGCTAAGCTTTAAATAACAGCTTACTAATATCATAGGCACTGGAGATACGGGATAAAGTATAGTCTCCAGCAGCGCATGTTTCTTCTTCAAGAGCGCTTAACGCCAAAAATGTATCATTTTTATGAAATAAGAAAAACATGCCATCTTACTAAACTTCACTCACATGCCTCATCGTTTAAGCTCTTTGTCACGCAATTACTTTTGAGATTTTTTTTTTGATGTACATAATTCTTTAGGCCATAAGAAGATAGGTTATTAAGTGCTAATATACAGCGGGACTGATCAGATAGCTGTATCCTTGGAGTGTTGAATGGAGAGCTTTAAAAGTGCTAATTTGTTCTATGACTCCCCACAGAGCACTAGTAGAAAGCTTTACATAAACTGCTCACTTTGGCGAATGCCTAAGGGTCTTGGTATTTATCGTAAAGAAGTTCTGTACTGCTGACTCATGAATCCTGCCATAAGGAATTATCACATCGGCTAGTTTTATAACTCCCCGCAAAGGACAATCCTGAACCTGTCAGCCAAACCTGCACATTTGGTCAAAGTCCAACTAACTATATATATATTTTTTTTTTTTCTCCTGTAAATGACATTAATCTAAACAAAGCTATTGATAGAAATAATCAGAAATGTATGTCAGGCTAGGGATATCTAAGGCAAGGGATGTATTTATGTGACATAAATGTAAATTAGTAACCCAATATCATGTTTTAGTTGATAAAATTATGCTTTGGGGAGTATGAATGAAAAAGATGTGGCTGTGAATAAAGAGAGAAATCTACTCATGGGGATATTTATTTGCAGATATCTAGTCATGAGAATTTGATCAAGCAAAGGGAAGTGTTGTTATTTCCCCATGATTCCCACTAATCTGATTAAGAGAGACATTGTCACTCTATCTGTATCTCTCTTATATTAATGACAACTTATTATTAATGGGTAGGTTTAATAATCTTTTGTCATATTTTGATCACCACTTATGTCGCCGCATTATAGCCGCAAACAATAAAGTAACTATTATTTACATCCATTTTGTTATGACACTATACCTAGGTCATTTTGACACTTAATTGCAATATTTGTTTTGTCATTTAAGTGTACAGTCACCTCATGCCAAACAGAGGCCATCAAAACCCGACTTCACCCCTCTAATCTTGAGAAGTTAAACTGGTGAATTTGGAGCAGTATGCCTGGGTGAGTTGGCACTTCAAAGAAAATATTCCAGTCGCTCAACTCAATTAATTCAGGGGAAAACCCCCATTTACTGCAAAGTGAAAATCACACAAAGTTTCAGGTGACAAAGGTCTTTTGATGAAGGTCGGCCATTTGCCACCCAAAAGTTGTGTGATTTTTCACTCTGCAAAAAATAAGAGTTTTCCCCTGATTGAGCATCTGAGGAGTTTTATATGATGTTCTACATGTTGTGGGTCTGGCTGGGGCCAAACTAGCTTGTTCCTGTGTATTTATCTATTCTGAATGTACTGGGACATTTCTTTTCTGATTTGCCTGAATTATTATGTTAGATTTTGCACAGCTCCGGCTTCTATTTTCTGCTGTTTTTGCCTTTATTCAGAATTCATTTTAATTGAATTAGGCCACAATATGTGGCAAACTTTAATGCAGAAATTTCATCAAGCTTATCTAGCTGAAGGTAATAAACATGCAAATTATATACAAATATTAGGTTTTGCTAAGTAATAGATATTTTTTGGAACAGATCATTTTTATATGGTTCATTAGTTTTTCTCTACTTTGTAAATATGTGCTTTACTTTTATTGTTTTTGGCTTAATTATAAAGAGTTTTAGACTAAAAAATGTGAAAGAATCCTCATATAAAAAATGTATATTGCAATTCTTGGTGATACCTTTTTTATATCCAATCCTCAAAACATGAGCAGTTTATCATTTTAAGGGTTAATTTTAACACTGAGAGATAGAATATCCACAATAAAATCCAGAAAAATACGTTGTATAAATTATATACATTTATTTGCATTTTAAACTCCTCCTCCCCAACTATTGTTGCCCTAACTAGAGATGTCATAAAATGATACATTCCTATAACACCTCAAATTTATTTCAACCACCTGTGGCAGCTGCAGGCTCCTCATACCACAAGAAATATCGGGCTATATTTGATAAGCACATATATATTTTACAACTATGTGGGGGCTGGATGTTCATTAGAAGGGTCACAGATTATCTCTGCGGCACAGCCACAGTATAGACTTTTTCTTACTTTACTTAATGAAAATGACCAAAAAAAAAACAGCAATTACCACCTGATGAATAAGATCCATAATCCCATCTCCATTACCCATACCCCCCCAAATGTCCCAGATTTCTCTGGAACATTCCATCTTTTTATATCCTGTCCCACTGTCACAGACCCTAAATACCGCTCCCCCTTTCCTCATACCTGATGACTAGCCCCTGTGCTAAACATCACTTGTGCATAGCCAATCAGGGGGAAGTGTGCCAGTGATGTCACTAATGAAGTTAGTAGGTGGTATGCAGCTGACATGAGCGACAGGGAATAATGCTGCCTGACTGTTCTCCCTGCTATATTGGGAGTTATGCCATTCCTCCTATGTAATTACATATAGTTACATATCACTTGCATGTCATCACAATCAGTTGCACATACCGTATTTTCCGGGCCATAAGGCGCACCGGAATATAAGCCGCACTTACCTTCTGCGG
>WMED01011865.1:0-15055 GCA_019650415.1 Pipa parva
ACAAAGAGAGTGATTCTGGGAATCAGTACTAATCTGAATACAGTTTATAATATTCAAATAATCATCGGGCTAACGATTATCATCTCGATGATTTCAAAAATCGTTAATTTTTCCGATGCCGATTATTGCCATCATCGCTCATCACTAGTGAGGAGGCATTAAGATAAAACAGAAGTAACAGAAACATATATCATATGTAACCTATTCAAGTTAATAGAGCAGTCCAGCATACAGCTGTGAAGGCCATTCAGTGAGACCTTAAGGGGGTTATTCACTAAGGTGCGAATTCAACAGTCGAATACTCAGCGGATACTCATACCAAATCTGCTACAATTTCCCCATTGTAAGGTCGCCACATTTTTTTAAAGTTAATGTTGTGACAATTTTACCATAATAAAGTTGCGACTACGACAATATTCTCATTATAAAGACACGACTGCGACAGTAGCAGCCTATTGCGACTGTCTTTATCTGGCGAATTCGCACCTACATGCAACAATTCGGACTTTAGTGAATAACCCCCTTGATTTCTCCCAGAGGACATTCCAGGACTTATCTGAACATTGCAGGTTACACACACTTGGCACTGGCATTGGTTTACTCCTCATTGGGGTTACCCATTCTTGCTAGGGCTGCTATTTCCCACCTCTGGGGTGGGCCAACTTAACTCAGTTTCCTGCATTACTGCTGGGGCTCCTTCCCACCTCCAAGGGCTAAAGAGTAAGAACAGACTTTTTATAGAAAGAGCTAACCCCCTTGAACTGGACCAGACACTGGCACGCCAACCATATAATTACACACGGGCATCACTCCAACTGTGTGGAATCCAAGAACCAGTCATCTACAACAGAATGAAGCATGGTATGGAATCCCATAAGCAACAAACTAATTAGATACAGTAATGAGAGATAGTTATAGAAAGTGACACAGGCATTTCCCCATGTTTATACTGTTCTAAACATACAGCGACAAATTTAGCTTCATTTTTATGGAGAAAATAAAAGTGCTTAAAGGGTTCTTTCATCCCCAAAACTTTCTTTTTAATCAAACTGATTTTGTAGAGATTTTATAGATTGGACACTTTTACTCTTAATTGTATCTTTCTTAGATTTAATGTCAAAATACTATTATTAGGCAAAACTGGTTATAAGAGATGACATTTCTGTCAGCCCTCCAGTCTCCCATTTTGAACTAATGTAGTCAAAACTAGTGAATTTGGAGAGGTACATCTTCTCAATTTCATAACTTTGATCGACTCCAATGCTTGGTAAATAGGTGAAATTCACGTGCATGAGAACAGATGCGTAAGTACGCCAATTCTTTTAGAAACACTGGGGGTTATTCACTAAGGTGTGAATTTGACTTTTCCAATTCTCAAACAGCGGATTCCCATAGCAAATCCGCAACAATTTCCCCAATTGTAAAGTCGCGACAATTTTTTAATGTTAAAACTGCGACAATTTTCCCATAATAAAGTTGTGACTGCGACAATATTCTCATTATAAAGACACGACTGCGACAGTAGCAGCCTATTGCAACTGTCTTTATCTGGCAAATTCGCACCTATACGCAACAATTCGGACTTTCGTGAATAATCCCCAATTGTGTTACCTTTTATGTAAACCATTTATGTACTGGTACTGTTTCTGCTGATTAAAACCTCCTAATTTCTGAGAGATGTATTTAAAAGTGTTTGGAGATGAAAACTTTGATAATTTTTTCAGTTATTGGACCAATTTTTCAACAATTTTTTTAGCCATTGATCATATCTACCTATGTACTGTTGTACTGTATATACTATACATTGCTTTCAAGGACAGGCACAATGGTAACATATATATATATATATATATATATATATATATACAGTATATACTGTATATATTGTAGCAGACTAGCAGATAGAATCTTACCGATTTTGTGTGAAATGGTTGTAATGCATATTATATGGTATATTTTTCCATTCATCTGGATGATATTGTGTGCAACATATCGGAGCAGAATATAGTATAGAGAAAGCAGTAGCCAGTTCTGGAAGAGTTAATCCAAAAATATCTCCTATCTCAAGTGAGTGTGAGTTACTAATTAAGGGGCTTTATAGAGAGTTTGCATCTTAGTATAAGTTGTTCACTGTTCCCCATCTTGCTTAAGGGGAGGTTCCACCCAGTGAGACGTATTGCTGTGTTTTAAAGGGTACCTGGGGGCAGGAGACCTCTTGGTGTGCCCTAGGGCAAAAGTTGTCCTGCAGAGCTATTGCTATAGCTGTGGTACTGAGGGTAGACAGTCCTAGGGGATGTTACAGGAAGGAGTCCTGTGGAAGAAGACTTGCCCTAGCTTAGAGGTAAGTGTAGGGTTAGTTACTGTTATAGGGCGCAGTAGTGCATGCCAGTGTAGATGCTAGGAGAACAACAGCCCAAAGTCGCAACAGGAGTAAGTGAAGGGGTAGCCCCCAGAGAGTGAGGTGGGCATCCTGCTCTCAGTCAGGGTTCTGAGATCAGGACTAAGGCTTCCCTATTCCCTGTGTTCCTGTGGTACTGCTGGGTTCCTATGCTGTGCTACTGGGTTCCTATGCTGGGCTGCTCTTGTTATATGGAGAGAGACCAAGGCTGCTGCTGGATAAAGACTGCTGTTTCCAGTATCATATGCTGATAAGAGGAGACCAGAGCATTGGTACTGGTGTTGTGAGTAAAACAACTGTTTATTTAGTTCTGACTTTTTCTCAACTTTAAGGTGGGAATTCACGATTGTGCGAAGTGAGCACCGAATCCTTTGGCTCACTTTGCACAGACTGATATGCATTCGCTGATGTCCTGCACGCGGACATCAGCAAGCACTTTAAAGGGATTCCAGTCTCAGCAAGAATAAAAGAGATGCCTCACTGAGACTGGAATCCCTTTAAAGCACTCGCTGATGTTCGCGTGAAGGACATCAGCGAGCGCATATCAGTCTGTGCGAAGTGATCCGAAAGATTTGGAGCTCACTTCGCACAATCGTGAATCCCCCCCTTATAAATGTTACATAATTGTGCTTAAAGGAAAACTGCTGTTTAACTGTCTACATGGTTGTTAAAGGGGCAGTTGCCACTATACTTAGGGGTTTCACTGGCTAAAACATGCTACCTGACCCCCAATCATTTGACTAGTTCCCAACAATATATATATATATATATATATTAGTACCATACCATTTTGTTTCTTATCACTTGTCTAATTGCCTATGTTGAATAAATGTATGTTATATTATTGATATATTCAGCTACATTTATTTAACAGGTACACATTGCCAGTCGGGAACTAGAGATTCCAGGATTCCAAGTTAGTGCAAGAGAAAGATCCTATTTTTATTGCGATTGCTCTTTTCTCCCATTTACTAAGCTGGTCAAAGCCAATTTTATCACTCAAAAGAATTTAGATGCCTCAGGCTGTCGTAAACCCATTTTTCCCTATGGAGTTGGTTCTGTTACTTTGCTCTAGTTGAAAATGTTTTCCCAATGTGAAAGAATTTTCAGTATCGTTCTGTAATGAAAGGTGAACCTTATAGAAACCACAGTGCAAAGTATGTCCCTGTCAACTGATCCATATTTATATATAATGATTTATTTCAATGAGGAAACATTTTTCCTGATCCTTTATCAATTAGGGGAATTGAAAAGCACAAGGACTTAATAATTGACAGCGACGCAGGGTGAAACTAATCAATATGGCTGAAATTGTCTTAGTAAATATGCCCAGTCTTTGTCCAACTCAAATGCAGTGTGGACTGGCCTACTTGTAAGTAAAAGGAAGGTTTCCTGGAACTCTTTATAAAGTAGTTTGTGTGAATAGCAGTAGTATATCCTACAAATGTACATAAGATATACAGTTCTTTATAAATTGTGCGGATTAAATTGTTCAGCTCTTAAACATCATCTAGTGCACAATGTTCTCACACATTAAATGGTAGAGTCTCTGCTGGTCTAAATAACTTCATGAAATTTAAACATGCCTGTAGGTTTGGGTAATTCCACTGACATTTTAGGCAGTTTAAATGAGAAATGGTGTGCTGGGCTAAAATTTACTCAAACTCTATTCAGTGAAAGTGTTCATTAATGTCTCCAATCTGGGCTCATAGATCTATTGATAACGCATGCTTTGTGAATTATTAAGTCATGAAATGAAATATGACTTCATATAGAAAAACCAAAGTGCTTTACAGTAGTTATGTGGTAGGATAATCAGTACAGCTACATAAAGATGTACGAAAGTTATTAAACTCTGAAAAGCTCATTTTCGTTTAACCGGGCGAACACTCGGAAGTTTCTCGCGGTAAGTAAGATTTGTTTTGATTGATACTTACCGAGAGAAACTTTTTCTATTGAATATTTCCATGGAAAGGGTAGCCATACTACACTATACATAATGTATAAATGCGGAGGATACTGATGGCGAGAACATTCTAATTAAGAATATTTACTGCCATCTTAGTTAAAGGGATAATATTGCATCATTAGGCAATCTATTTACACAATCTTTATTTTATATTATTCTGTTATACTATTTTCATACAACTATGAGGGAAATGCTTTTAAGTGGTGTTAATGTAAAAAATAAATCATTTTTAGCAATTTGCCTCCATTTATTAGCAGTTTATCATTAGCTTTGCATCCATTTTTGCACCAGCTGTGACTGCTTTTTTAATTTTTTCAAAGATCAGTGTTTAAGACCAGGCGCACTTGATTTATGAAGCTTAGAACGATTTCAAAACCAATAATAAGGGGTAAAATTAACAACTGCTGGAACTCTGACCAAATGTGCCCTGCGGTGTAATTATATTTGGCCCGTAAGAAAATACCAAGGGGGTTATTCTATAAAGTCTAATTGTCGTGTGAATTAAAGATGGCCGCAATAGACTGCTACTGCTGCAATCGTGTCTTTATAATGAGAATATTGTCGCAGTCACAATTTTACTATGGAAATATTGTTGCAGCTGCAACTTTAAAACTTGTCACAGTTGCAACTTTACAATGGGGGAATTTGAGAATTTGACAGTTGAATTTGGACTTTAGAGAATAACCCCCTCAGACGTCTGCTTGAGCTGACCTGCCAGTAGACATCGTGGGCGTAATTCACCATTCAGTGAAGTGAGCTCCGAATCCTTCGGCTCACTTCGCAAATGGTATTATGCGCATGCTGATGTCCTGCACGCGGACATCAGCATGCGCATAATACCATTTGTGAAGTGAGCCAAAGGCTTGGGAGCTCACTTCACTGAATGGTGAATTCCCCTGTGTGTACTGCAAATGCTACAAATCCCAGAATGCTCTGCTGGAGCATTGGTGCATCAGTCAGGACCCACAAGCACCTTTTCGACTGTTGATATTAGCAATCTCATGTTACCAGTCAAACTGGGACACTCCTCCCAAAAATGGCCAAATGAAAGGTGGAAAACAGAAGCTTTGTAGAAAAGTGGGAATTGGAATATCTGTTCATTAATGTAAAGTACAGACCTGTTTGTAAAGGTTCATGGTTATATCTGATGAGAAGGAAAAACTTACTCAATTGTTGACATTTTAGCAATAAATATAATTAACTGGGTATTGTAGGTACATAAATGGAAATTGCTAACATTTAAAATTTAATGAACTCAGAAAAGACCGAATTCACTTTTCTGTGTTTATTCCCACGAAATCTTGAAAGTAAATATTGCAAGAATTTTTCAATCGATATTTACTGACAGAAACTTTCGAGTTTTTTTAGTTTTTTTTATAGAAAGGTAGCCATACTACTAGTGTAAAGTATGCTACTAGTGTAAAGTATGCTACTAGTGTAAAGTATGGCTACTAGTGTAAAGTATGGCTACTAGTGTAAAGTATGGCTACTAGTGTAAAGTATGGCTACTAGTGTAAAGTATGGCACTAGTGTAAAGTATGCTACTAGCTACTAGTGTAAAGTATGCTACTAGTGTAAAGTATGCTACTAGTGTAAAGTATGGCTACCTTTCCGTCGAAATACTGGATCAAAAAGTTTTGGTCGGTAAACATTGATCGAAAAAATCTCACGATATTTACTGCGAGAAACTTCCGATATCCCATTGGAATAAACTCAGAAAAGTGAAATTGGGCTTTTCAGAGTTTATTAAATTTAGCCCCATTGGACACAAACAGAATTTGATAACATTTTAACAACATTGTTTACACAAACCATTAATTAGTGTAAAAAAAAATAAGATGCAAATTCATAACTTCCATTTTTATGAAAACATGTTATTATATGCACTTTGAATGGAAAATAGCTTCTATTGTTTAGTGCAGTGATGGCTAACCTATGACACCTGTGTCAGAGGTGACACACCAAGACGTTTTTGCTGACACACATCATGGCACAGTTTGTGCCATGTTCTCAGTAGGAGAGGTGCCCCGACTCCAGATTTTTCTCAAAGTGACACACCACCCGAGTTATAGTCAGTTTTTTGACAAATTTTGATACACTGAGCTCAAAAGGTTGTCCATCACTGGTTTAGTGCCTACTTTTATCATTGCAATAATGTCACTGGATACATTTCCTCCTATATATTTTAAAAGCTGAGTAGTCTCTGTCCTGCTGTGGTTAACATTACTTGTCTCCCTTGATGCCCTACAAGACAGTGGTGCTGTGTTTTTACTCAAAGTGGAGAGGGTAAAAGGAGGTTATTGACTAAAGTGAGAGTTCTCAAACAGCAGATTCCCATAGCAAATCTGTGACATTATTCCCATAGCAGATCTGCGACATTATTCCCATAGCAGATCTGCGACATTATTCCCATAGCAGATCTGCGACATTATTCCCATAGCAAATCTGCAACATTATTCCCATAGCAAATCCACGAACATGACAATTTTAAATTCACAACCCCACAGTATTCCCACAGTCATGGCTGCGATAATATTTCCATAATGAAAATAATGAACGATAGTAGTAGTTTATTGGGTAGCTTGCGACCGTCATTAGCTGGTGAATTCACACCTTTACACAACAATTTGGACTTTAGCTTATAACCCCCCAAAGTCCATTGATCACCTGTAAACACTCCCCAAAGCAACCGTAAAAAGTAGGATTCATCAAACTAATCATTATTTACTGTTTTATTTGCTCTGGATTACTTTATTTCCCCAAAAAATGGATTTTTAAATTAGGAACTGTATATTGTTTGTACCGCATGAGTTCACTGTATGTCTCTTTGCCCAGGAGCTGGGGAAATTCTGAATACTACTGTCTAATGTTGCAGAAATAACACCAGTTGTGTTAAGAAGTTGAAATGTGGTTTGGGCTAGGTTCATACTGGCATTTATATGTGCGGCATATATACGCTGCACATAGAAACAAAAAAAGCTCACTGTGTAAACTTATGGACTTGCATGACTCTCATACACTAGGTACAGAATGCTGGCTGTTGCATTTTTGCTGGCGTATATATGCCTTGCACAAAATGCGGCCAGATAGGAGGAGCTATGAACACCGAGGGAGCGTTCACACTGCGTGTAAGTTACAATGCTGATGTATTTTTGGGAGGCACTTTCCTAAAATACGCTAGCACAATTACGCTAGAGTGAAATGGCCCTAAACCAAGACTTTATCTATTTTGTTTAAAGAAAAGGACAATAAGCAGTAATTTATCCTTACATATTTATTGTGTAATTACCAAGAAATTTCATCTGCAATCAGGGGCGGTCCTGGCCCTATTGGCGCCCTGGGCCTCCCCCCACTCACCTCCAACAGCGTTCCAGTGACACACCTCCTCTAATGAGGTAATTTGAATGCAACGGCACTCCTTAGATGTTCGGGTCTTGCCGGCAGCTGCCTTATACAGCTGACAAGACCCGAAGCAGCCAAAGACTGTCGCATTCAACTTACCTCATCAGAGGAGGTGCATCGCTGGAACGCTGTTGGAGGTGAGTGGGAGGGGGGGTGTAGGGGAAGGGGTGTCGTGGGGCAGGGAGGCCAAGTTTAGTGATGTGGGCACCAGCACCCCTCAAATAGATTGTGCCCTGGGCCGTCGCCCACCGCGCCCATCGGTAGAACCGGCCCTGGCTGCAAGAGAACACTAAGAGATTACTGGGCAATAAGATTTGCAGAAATACCAACATTTTTAGTTTTAGGATTGAAATGAATTTCTTGGATCTTCTGCCAAACCTTTCTGCTTGTCTCACACCAGCCAAATGAATTCTGAGTTTAATTTCTTCCTGAATCTGGACACCTCTGAGCGCCTTGTAAAGTTTCCTAGTGCACAGACAGGATGTTCTCTATGAGATAATGGTTCTACAAATATAGGATAAGGTCACTAATTTAGGTCAACTATTAGATAGTTACGTTGGCTTGTAATGGACAACTTTAAATAAAATGTAAATAAAATCATATCAGAGGAAAAATAATTATGACTGGAATTATGCACTGGTAATGCATGGTAATTGGTAATTCATTTGCAAGGAATGAGATAAATGTACAAAGTTAGTTTTACCCTGACTTTAAATTAGATAAATGAAAAAGGTTCTTGTGCACTAATTTTCTTAAAACCCTATATACCTGAATTTGGCTGATGAAATCTTTCATTAACCACTGCATAGTAGAGACTGATTAATATGTTTCTTGTGGTTTTCCTGATTTGTCTGGATTGTATTTGGCATGTTACTGCCAAATACAACAGGTGTTGTTCCTAATGGGACTTACCTCTTTAAGCTTTGGTAGATCAGTCTGTGATGGTCTGTTATAGTTCTTGGTATGGTCTTCATCTGGCTTGCCCAGAGGGTACCATGCCATTCTGAGACTGATCGTTATCTTTGCTTCTCAGTATATACAGTATCTGTATCTGTGTGATCTCCAGCCTCTTCTGTTTGGAACCCTTCCACATCCAAATATTTGGCAATTTCCTTGGGTTGGGTACCTGCCTATGAGGCATACATATAAAAAGTCGCCAAGTTTTAGTGGATGAAATCTTTTTAAGACATAGTTATCCTACTCAATGTAAGATAATAACCAATGCAACCAAACTTCCTGTTTGTCCCAGACAAATCATTTGTTCGTGATTGGAGATTTCAATTGCTTCCCTAAAACTAACACAGAAATAACTTTTCTAAAAGTTATACTCTTTTATATATGGTTTTTTTTTTTTTTGGAAAGAGTAATATCTCCAGATAGAGAGAGAATAACGGAAATGCTAAAAGTTCAGGGTCTTGCAGCCTAAACCAATATATTATAAAGCAGTAGATCAGTACCTTTGCACTATAGTGTTATCTTATAGAACTGCTGGTACTAGTATCTCATGGCCGCCACATTGGATGCTCATTAATATGCTAATGAACCCTGACTCATCATTACATATATTGTTTGACTGGTTGGGGAATTTTCCATGGCACATTAAACTGTGAGTATCAGTGAGGCATACACTGGGCTTCACACATTCTCTGTAGAAGCCAGTGCCCAGGACAGCAGCTTTTTCAGCAGGGGGTGGAGCTGCAATGATACAATAGCTGCCATATTCTAGTGAAATAATGCATTTAGAAGAAGCAGAAATAATTAAGTAGGTGGTTTAGAAGGGAAAGACTGTGGGTTTATTGTGTTCCTGGCATGTAGGAAGAAATAGGATTTACAAGGAAACTTTAGTTAAAAAAAAAAGTATTTTTCTTTAATAAAGTACAGTTCCTTTACATTTTATAAAGTAGAAGGAAATGAAAATACCTGAACAATTCCAGCAGCAGTTGACATAAAATTCTGCATTCATGTGCAGGAGACGATATGATAGACACATGTCACTGAGACGCCTGAGTGATGGGATTCTGGCAATCTGCACTCATTGTTTCTGAGCATAGAAAGGACTTTCAGATTGTGAGTGACGGTTCTAAATAGTGTCTTGAATATCATGTCAATATAACAATAGCGATTAGAGAGAAAATAACATACAAAGAAATGTACTAAAATGGAAATTCAACCTCCATTTCAGGCATTTAAATCATTTATTGTAATTTAGGGCACCTCCTTGAAATACACCCGTCACTTTCACATGGTTCTATTTAATCTTTTGTACCCAACAAATCAATTGTTTTTTATATATATTTGATTGGATTAAAGGATGCTGGCTGGGCAAAGACAGCAAAATGATGTCAAGTTATGACAATTGCTTAGAAACAGACCTTATACTTGAAATAATTATCTATGGCTCAAGTTTAGATTAGCATTGATCTTCTTCAGTTGATAATTGTGGTCTAGTACTAAACACATGCATAATTTGATTGGAAGTACATGTTCATACACATTCACATATTCATCTCATCTGTTTCATGGGGAAATATATTAATGGAGGGAGACTTTTCACTCCCTGTTGATCCTGTTGATGGTTTAAACAAATGAGTGAATACACCATTTCCTGTTGGGAGTGAACTAGTTACTTTTACCAGGAAGATAAATGAAATAAAGCCTATGGTTGCCTGAAATGTATTTATTTATTCCCTCTACCCACCCAACCCCACTGAATAATAGAGCATTTGGGAATGGGAAAGATCCGCATGTCTGCACAGGTTGTTATGGTGATGAGGGTGTGGTTACTGTTGTAATCAGGAGCTACTAACAAAATTACAATATCATTGTAAGTAAACAGTCTGGGGCTGCATCAGTGTAAACAATGACAGGCTCTTCCTTACAATAGTAGTGTAGCAGTATTAGTGCTATGAACAGTGCAATTAACTCCTTTATTTGGCTTTTTCATCTTGACTGTTTTGTTGCTGGTTGCATTTTTAATTTTTTTTTTTTTTTTTTTTTGCTAAAGATATTTTTTTTTTGTTCCAAATTTTGACATCAATTTGCAAAATAGTTTGTTTTCAAGGGTACAAACTGCCAAAACCGATAACTAAAGCTGAACTGTCTCAAACCTTTTCACTCATCTCTATTTCAATTAGTCCAAAATATAAACCTCTTTATTAGTCTTTATACATTACTTATATTATTTTTTTTAAGTGAGACACGGGGCCTCATTGACTAAATTCCAAATAGTTGTGTAGAGCCCTGAATTTGTGTCTATTCTCCACTTCCTCATGTTCACTTATTGAGCAAACTCTGAGAAGTGGTGAATAAATGACCAATTCGAGCGACTACAATAGTCACAATCTTACTGAGCTCTTTGCATCATTTTGCGTGCCCGTGCACAGCTATTTCTACTATTGTCTAAGTGGAGGAGTAGTGTGAAATTTGATTGTGACTTGGAGATCTGCTCCAAATTCACCTTTTTGACTTTGTCACTTCAGACTGATAAATTGGGGCGGGTGATGTCATGGCTCTGGTGTTGTGTAAGGTGACTATTCATTCAAAAGTGACAATAGTGACTGCAACTAAGTGACAACATGACCTAGGGACAAGGTGACACAGAAATAGATATAATATTCACAGAATACAGTTAGTGGGATAGTGTCAGACTGACGTCACTGCCCTTCACTGGTGGAATTAGCCTCACTCCACATGACTTCGTATCCTACTTCTATCCAACTGACTACACCACACTATGCATCAGACAGTGATTGCTGCTGTCCACCTGTTTGACAAGTCTCTTCTCCTCTTAGTCAATCCTGAGAAGTGAATTTGCGACTATTTTGGTGATGTGACTCGAATTGTATTGAAGTGAATTCAGGCTTGAGGTCATTGAGGCCAACAATCTATAAATCTGGCCAAAGTCAGTCAGGACTCTATAGTAATGAGTTATTAAAGGGAAGATCAATCTAGTGATGTACACAGATATATCCTGCTTAAAAACAGTTATAACATTAGTTAAATTGTCTGGTTTTGCTTTTAAAAATAAAGGTGGATATCACCCCATGTCATTGTTCTACATTTCATTTGATGGGTTTATTTTACACTTCAATAAGAGAATGTCACTGATATCCTCATGTAGATTCCTATTTGTGGGACTCTCTATCTACTATCTCTAGCAGATCTGAGGAATGCAAGCCAGTGTAAGAGCAATGTCTTCCCAGTAACAGAGTTAGAAAAGTGTTTGTTTGTAAAGCAGATATAGAGGTGGTCGACCTTTATACAATAGGTTACATTCATCAGATCAAGTAGGGAATTGGCTACACTAGTGATTATGTCTCTTGGAAAATATGCTGTATAAGCAGATACATTTAATACAATTATTTTCTTCATATATTGAATACTAACCAGGGTCTTTTCAGAGATAAAAGCCTTTCTGTTCACTGCTTTTCCCTATAATCTTTATTTAACATTATATAGACAGATAGTAAATCACTCAAACATGACTTTGCTAAAGTTGAATAATGCAAAATGTTCCATGCCAATGCACTGTATAATTTAATCTGACAATTTGGATGAAGAGGGTAATAAGAGAGAGTGAGGAATGATACCTACATTTATAGAAACATAGCCACTGTTTAACTATTTAACTAATATGTGTGGGTCATTCTGATATTTTGAACATCACACCATTCAGTTGTTGGATAATTGAATTACGAGAATATACAGTGCAGTGTGGTGGCTCAGTGGTTAGCACTGCTGGTCCTGGGTTCAATTCCACTTGGACTTCATCTGAATGGAGTTTGTATAATCTCCCCTCACCTGCGTGAGTTTCCTCTGGGCACTCCGGTTTCCTACCACAATCCAAAAACATACATCTGTGTTTAACTGAACAGGGAAACTAGATTGTAAGCTCTATGGGGCAGTGAATGGTGAATCTCTGTAAAGCGCTGTGTAATATAGCAGCGCTATATAAACATAAATAAATCCAAATGAAACTAGTCCTGTTGATTACATGAAAAATTCCTGTCTACTATTTGGGGAAAAAAGGAAAAGTGTTTGTTATTCTCTGATATCTTTGTGTCTGATAGTAAAGACAACAGCGAATATATGCTCAGAATACACGTCTGAGAATATCCATAGAGAACAAAGCAATTGAAAGAAAAGCGTTCACATTGGCATCCCATTGAGAGCGTATTACGCCAGAAGACTACCTACACCATTTTTTCACGTGCATGGACCAAGACACTTTTTATGTAACTAGATTAGTTTCAATAGGAATTTAACAGCTGTGATCACACACAGCATAAAAACAGCAATGCGCTTGCAAACCTACAGTTCAAGTGACTTCCAGGAGTTGTCAGTTTGTGAATAAATGGAGCTGTCCAACACATTTTATTATAGCACAAAAAGGCAGAGAAAAGTGCCTATGAAAAATCGCTGATAAAGAAAATCCTCTTCAAATCATTGGAATGGATTCAACTAAATATAACTGAAAGTAGGAAACCTTAGAGGACATTTTTCTGTATTGCCCTTTCAGTAAATGCTAATTGAATATCTGTGGGTCTCCACTAAAAGCAGGATACGTTAGCAACCCAGCAGAGGAAAATTTGGTGTAATGTCGTTTGAGCATGTCAATGAGTTGTATTGTCTATTGAGAATAAGTGAAGTCCCTCTCTGAAATAATCTCTGCATACAAGCAATGGTCTGAGGTGGTCTTTGACCATGGCCAACACTAACATGCCTGCAAAGACAGCAGCTTCCTTTTAGAGGAAATGTTGGGTTTTCTGACTATATTGCTTTCCATAGGTCAGTGCTTGGCCTCTTATATACAATAGAGACAGTTTAGCTTGATAGACTGAGCCTTTTTTCGGAACATCAACAGCATATTCCTGGAGCTTTAACTTCTGCCACAGAGCATTGTCCAACTAAAACTGACTTACTGCATACTTCCACTGGCTCTCATTTGCACTCAGTGAGGCATTGACCCCTTAGTCATAATCTAGTATATTAATATAAAAAATTAAGGTAACTATGTTAAGATAAAAAATGTAGTCAATTGTTCTCCTACAACTGATGGACTGGCTCTCCTTTGCACACAGTTTGGCATCCACCCTTTACTCATACTCTAGTACATTAATGCAGGTAAAGCATTTAGCTAGTGTTTCATTACACAGTCACTAGAATTGGTAAGAGGTAAATTTTAAGGAGAAGAATTGGGTGAGTGAAGTTTGGCATACTGTACAATAGTACAATAGTATGAAAAGTGTGAAGATGGTTGGCTTTTTTTTTTAATCCCACTCCCATATTGTCAAGGTGTTAAATTAATAAATAGAATTAAAATGATCAAACACAAATATCTATTGATGGACAATCTTCAGTAAGGCTTGTTGTCCATGTAAAATATATGATGCATATACTTATGTCAGTAATAATGAGAGATATCAGTTAAACTATAACATTATAACCTATAACACACTAATACTGCCCTTTCTTGTCTTAAACCATTCTCTCTCTGCCCCTCACATCTGGAATTCTATACCCCTTTATCTTCGTCAGGAACATTCCCTCCCCACTTTTAAAACCAAACTGAAATCCTACCTTTTAGAGCACTAGCGCTTATATTTATCACTGATTTTATGTATATATTTTATTTAATACTTAGCCATTTATGCTGAATACTTATATTTATTTATGGACTTGTGTTTCAACACATTCTCACAGCTCTTATTATTCATCTGTGTATATAAATCTTCCTCCCATTTAGACTGTAAGCTCTACGGGGCAGGGAACTCTAACCTCTTGAGTCAATCTCATATTGCACTTAAAGTGATGTATTCTTGGGATCTTATACTGTATTGTTTAATGCAATTTCCCATGTCTGTATTTTATTTTTATTCTGAACTATATAGTGCTGCGTATGTTTGTAGCACTTTATAAATAAGATTATACATACCAGTGGTGGATGCTGGTCTTTCAAGGAGGGGAAGCTCACTTTGTCATACCAGGACAGCTGAAAAGACCTGTTACTTTTACCCACCTTTTGCACCAAATTAATCTGAGGAGTTAATCTGCCCTGCTATTTAACTCTAAATTTTTCTTCATAGGGAAGACTATCAAATGGCTTTACCAAAATACTGTCAACAACATTCACAGTCTGACATTATGTGCAGAGGTTGTTAATTAGAATGAAAAAAAAAGGTTGTTGCAAATCAGAATGAAAGATTGCTGATTCCCTCATTTCACTTTTAATCAAAAAGGGATTCATCCTCAGACAGATCATCCAATCAGCATGCAGAAGCTGAGCT
>WMED01011867.1:0-15055 GCA_019650415.1 Pipa parva
TAGGTTATACGCGTGTATAAGTCGAGAATAGGATTTTAAATGCTTTTTTTTTACCTAAATGTCTCGACTTATACACGGTATATACGGTAATCACCTTCTTATCCCCTGATAACACACATTTAATATGATTTGATAAATCGTGCATTAGACGTGACTTGTATTATGTTGGCATTTTCTATTTTCAAATGCTTATTTCAAATGAATAGTTTTCTATTCTATGAAATGCAATAAACTGTTTTGCAAAAAAAAAAAATAAAGCTTGATATTTGAATTGGTTATTTTGTTTTAATAATGCATTTACAGCTTTCTGTAGCTCTCCAGAATTTGTTTGAAATGTCCTTTTAAGTCTGTGATATAGTAGAGCTTACTACATCTCAGTATAAATAATATTAATGAAAAATATGCAGACCTTTGCAATGCCTGATAAACTTCATAAGGCAGCCTAATGAACAGAAAGAAAACATATTATGTACTTAGGAAATATTGCATAACACCCGTTATGATCAAGGTTTATAGTATATGAATACTAAAGTTAACATGGTAACTTGTGGTTACAATGCACAATTATTTATATTGATAATAAAGATATACATTACTGCTGTAATCTTGCAGAATCCATGTGCTTGTTATTGGAATCTGTCTTTTAGCTATCAGTGCACTCATCATTCTAAACAACCTTATTAAAGGAACAGTTTATCACCAACAGTTATCTGCCTGGGTATTTTGCACTGCTAAATAAGTTAAATTTTGTTTTAGTATAAATTATTTACTTATTTCCATTCTTCGCAGTTTAGGGTTAGTTTGATACTAAAGCCCCCATCCCTCTCTCAGCAACTCCCTCTTCAGCAGTTCAGTTTGAAATCTTAAAGTAAGGAAGTAACTGACAGGCTGGATAATTCCAAATAACCAATCAGGAACTTTAATCCATCATCCATCTTTTTTTTTTTTCTTTTCTTATTTCTTAAAGGTTTAGTTAACCCAGAAAAAGCAATTGTTATAGAATCCCACAATCCCCCATTAAACCCATCTGCTTAAAAAAAAAACCCAGCAATACCCCATTTAACCCATCTGCAGCCAAAAACTCCCAAACTCTCCCATTAAACCCATCTGCACCAAAAAAAAACCCACAATCCCCCATTAAGCCCATTAGGATAAAAAAAACACAATCCCCCAATAAACCCATCTGCTGCAAAAAAAAAAAAAACACAATCCCCCATTGAACACATTTTGATAAAAAATCCCCACCCCCACAAACACACACACATAGACACACATTAAAAAAACTTTTTTTTAACTTACTATGCTTTATTGATATAATTTCCTTTTGGTTTGTTGCTATATCTTCAGTGGAGAGGCTCACTGCGCATGTGTTTCAATGCATGCGCTTTGATCTGTCCACTGTAGGTGCACGATCACGTGATCGCGCGGCCGTGAGCTGCAGGCCCTATTATCGCGGTAAAATGCCAGATTACTTGTCAATCAAGTAAGCCGGCTTCAGAGGACTGCCTCTCAGACCCGACTTGAAATCAGCTGATATCTGAAAGTCGGGCTGGCAGGAAGAGACACCGAGGGACAGCTTGTAAAAGGTAAGTTTTTTATAATATGTTTATATTACAAAAAGGGAAGAAAGGCAAAGATACTTTTAATTAAATAAGGTTGAATCTAGGTGATGGGTGCACTTTAATACAAGGTATGTAAAGGTTTTTCAAAGTTAAATGTGAAAAAAAGTTGTATTCTGTCATAGGGGTGGGCGATATAGCAAAAAAAAGATATCGCAATTTTTTTTTTTTACTTACCCGATAACAATAATGGCCGATAACTGCGTGCTCCTCATCCTCTGCAGCTTGTACCATCCTGTCAGGGTTGTGTGCAGCTTCCGGGAGGTGGGGATAATGCAGCCGGCTCAGAGCACTTACAAATAAAAGGAGAGAGAGACTCACCCGCGCAGATGCACTAACAGCCAATAGCTCATTAAGACGAAGTGAATATTCATGAGCATGCATATTCACTTCGTTTTAATGAGCTATCAGCTGTTAGTGCGTCTGCAGGTGAGTCTTTATCTCTTTTTCTTTGTAAGTGGGCTGAGCCAGCTGCTTTATCCCCAAGCTCCACAGGCGCCGCATGGTTACCCAATATTGCAGATTTGCAATATCGGTAAAACAATGTGTGTGATAGTATCGTGAACGATACATATCGCACACCCCTATTCTGTCATTATTTATACATCATTCAGTCTAAATAAATAGCCACTTAATAACCGTCGAACCCTGGTTGCAGATTTTTAAATATAAGAACAATTCAAAAAGGCTGTGCCTAAAATAAACTGCTTTTCTTAACATTAAACCTATCTTCTGAGAACATTGTTTCATTAAGAGTAATGCTTTTAATGATAATGTGAAAACATACTATTCACTGGAGCATATGTAGCTTTTACTCAGCAATGAACAATCCTTATTCAACCAAAACCTAATCTCTGGCATTTTGTTTTATTTCACATGTGTTTATGGGGGGGGAGGGGGGATAGTTTGTTATTTAGCAACTCTGTGTAAAATATAAGATATTGTTGGCCTTGCTGCCCATGACCAGTTTCTGTTTAAATACACTTTTATTGTTTTGTTGGTTTAAAATGGATTTTTAATTTTTGTTGGTTAATTCTAAAAATAAAAATTCCCTTAATTTGCAGATGCTCCTGCTGAAATACCCGTTTCAAATGGAAGCACATGTAGCACCGCAGCATTAAATGAAGACCTAGATATATTTGGCCCAATGGTTTCCAACCCTATTCCTGTTTCTGCTGCACCTACAATGCAGGTAATGACATTTCTTCAGCTCATGTACTATTTTATCATATTTTTGGTGAAGTATTTCAATTAAATTACTAGTAACTTCTTGTTCATGAAATGTCCACACCTTTTTCATTTATCAGTTATTATACCTAACATCTATATAGCATCAAGAATTTAGTATTCACTCTGTCTTTACTACTATCCACAAAGAACTGTTAATCCCTTGGTTTCTTAAGTAGTTATACAAAATATCAAACTGGTGCCCAAGTATACTCATTCTGTAAATTAATTTATAATTCACAATCATATGGCTTATAGAAACAGTAGAAGGAAACTACTAAAGCAGGAAAATTCTCAGCTTGGATAGGAAGGTTTCCAAGTATTGAAGCTTGAAGATACCATTCTATGCTGATGACCAATTTATATAACAATGGTGGGCAGGTGAAGTCTGTAATACCAAGAAAAGAAAAAACTATATTATTATATATTAATGCTGGTTAATGTTTCATAGAGGGCTGAAGCTATTCCATATTTTCAAATGTCTGTTTGGCCGAATCCAAATAAAAAAGAGCAGGATGTTTTTTTTTACATTTGGGTTTTTGACTACATTTATAATTGAAGCACTCCTAAAGACATTTCCAGAGCCAGACTATTTAATTTCTTGTGTGTAGTTGTACATTGTTGTAAAGATTAATAAACTGTAACTTGTAGACTTGTATCCACACTTTTCTAAATTGATTCAAATATAACAATTAGATTATTGACTGTTTTTATTACTCGAAATATAATACTGCTTTTCTTACAACGCAGTAGCCTAACTATTAGAAAGTTCTTTCTAAAGTAGAAATACAATTTAGCAGTGCCTGTCTTCAGTCACAAAAATCAGCACAATACCTTTTGTGGATGTTGTTGTAATGAAGTAAGAACTCCCCCTCATTTCCACATCGTGCCCCCTCCCCCACTAGACTGTCTTTATCCTCCTCTGCTCTCTATCTGCTGTAATTTTACTACTTTAACACTTTCCTCTTTAGCTGTTTACTTGGTCTCTCAGTGCCTCACAGATTTTTAATTTGTTATAAACTGTGTGTCCTTTAGTACTGCTCTGACCTGATGAAGTATATCTCAAAAGCTATTCAGTGAACTGTTAGTCAAAATAAAGTATCATATAATAATACAGTACTCTTCTTTCTTACTATTCAACTGGATTAATACGGCTTAAGCCATTCTTGTAATGAAGTAAGATTATTTTAAATAGACAGTTATGGAATAATATTACTATGCCATCTTTGATTGCTGACAGAACATCATATTCATATAACACAGTCAAACTAGTTAGAAGAACTTCCAAGGTGAAAACCTTAGTGGAAATGGCAAACTCATAAAGGCATTTTGAGTAGAAACTTAGAGGCTATCAGCTTACAGAGGACCCTGCTTCACTAGTCTGGCTAAATCAGACTTGCCAATTTTGGCTCTGTATTGGAGAGTAAAGTGATTAGGTCTGTCTCGACCCCTGGCTAGAATTTGAGAGTAAGCTGTTAGTCACTCCTGTTTCCAGGTAAAGTATAGTGATGATCTTTTATGATCATATCAACTCACCCAGTCAAGTTTGATTGGAACTTGAGATGGGGGGGGAGGAGTGTGGGTTCACTTTAGAATGGAATGTTTCAGGATCATGTATTAAATGTATTTCAGTGTTCATTTTACTGCAGATGTTTGTACTTACTAGATAAATGCATTGTAAATGGCAGACCTCACTAGCCATGGTTCCTGTTTACAATAAACATATCTCTTGACTTTCTCAATTTATATTGTTGTGTATATATACAACACTTTCCCAATATATCTTCTTGTATATATACAGCAAAAATTGTTAACATAGGTTAAATATATAGAGCGAGAAAGAACAATACTTATATTGTAGATTGTTTATTTCCACATTTATTGTGTGTCTCTAATAGCCTGTTCTCATTTTTATGAAGGTCCCTTCCAGCAACTCTGCAAGTACAACAGTCTCTTCATCATCTGGAGACCTTGACTTGTTTACAGATCAGATGGTAAAATCTGAAGACACTCCAAAAAAGCCACTGTCAAAAGACTCCATCTTGTCTCTTTATGGTACTACTAATATGCAGCAACAAAGTGCTCCAGGTAATTATTTCTTAAGGTAATTTATTATATAAGAATACATTTCTATATATTTTTTTAAACATTTTGATATCATGCCAAGGCTTTTTCTACAGAGTTTACTGCATAAACTGAGTTGTTTGCTTTAGAGAATTCTATATGTAGATGGATAGATATTAATGTCATAGTCAGAAAATAGTTACCGGGAGCACCTATTCTAGTTCTAGATCCAGGGCTGCAGTTGCAAGTGGCGTACCACAGTGGTCTGTACTGCACTTCTCTTTGATTTACATTAACAGCAATTTAGAAGCAATATTGAAAGCACTAGATCTGTATTTGCTGATGAAAACTTTGCAGAGGAACAGCAAATTGGAAGCATGGGAATCCAAGTTGGAGATGAGGTTCACTATTGATATATACAGAGAATCCAAGTTGTAGATGAGGTTCACTATTGATATATACAGAGAATCCAAGTTGTAGATGAGGTTCACTATTGATATATACAGGGAATCCAAGTTGTAGATGAGGTTCACTATTGATATATACAGAGAATCCAAGTTGTAGATGAGGTTCACTATTGATATATACAGAGAATCCAAGTTGTAGATGAGGTTCACTATTGATGTATACAGAGTTAAACACCTGGGACCTGCATCTATCTGCATTTAACTTGTATTATTTATTATTCATTAAAGTGACTTTGCAGTACCAATAATCTGCATTTGGAGGAGTAATAGAATAAAGAGTGAGAAATGTTGTTTTGCCTCTATATAAATCATTGTTAGGAATTCAGCATAGTTTTAGGCTTAAAATATACCCTCCCCATGGATTAAAGTCCATACTTAGTTACTGAAAGACCGCAAACTTTGTGAAAGCCTACGTTTGTTCATTCTTCCACTTTCGTTATCTTTGGTTCACCAATTGGTTCATATACCAATTTCAGCATTTCAATTGTGTGACGTGATGCTCAACATTATATAAATGGAAATGAAGGAGAAAAAAGACAGAACTCCTGGATATGGTGCATAATTAATTTTATTATAACTAATATCAAAAAACACATGAATAGGTGATGGACACATAATTAATTAGACAGAAAATATTTAAAAAAAAAAAAAAAAGGCAAGATGACAGAGAGAAATGCTGTATAAAGGTACATTTTTTTAATACATATATATTTACAAAAATGTTTATTTCATTAGTTGAACCTAATTTAGTATTAATTTTGAGGTGGCAGGTGCACTTTAAAGAGTGCTTAAAAAGACAGTAAAACTAAAAAATGAAAATGCAACAAATGCATTCATAGTTACTATATTACTGTGCTAATGAAAATTCTAAATTATATACAGAAATGATGATATTTAGCTGTAAAAATAGGGCTTTATGGCACACTTCCTGAATAAAACATAAAACAGTGGCACTGGGTGAGGTGTGTTAAACAACATTGCTTATATCAGTAAAGCTAAAAACAGACTGTTAACAATAAAATTCATGAATTTATCTTGAAAGATAACATTTTTGCAAGTGCTGTATTTGAATACTGTAATTGCCATGCTGCTTCCAATTGGAGAATGCCATATTTTTTGGTCCTTTCAGATCTTCTGTTCCATTCTGTTGTTTGAGCAGTTTAAGTATCTGTGTGGTGTAATGTTCTTGATGTCATTATTAATTGAAAAGAATGTTTTTGGGCAGAAAGAATAAATAATTCCCCGAAATGTATAAGTCTTGTGACATACAATAATTGGGAGGTTTGGGGTTTATAGTTTGACATTTCAGTGACAATGCAAAGTTATGCATATGCTTTATAAAACATCTTAAAATACCAGAGTTGCAGTCATTAACATTTCCAGAAAGGTACATTTTATTATGCTTTAACATATTTCCCTGCACTTTTCGGTTTCAGTGCTGTATTATTATGTGCGATGGGAATTCTGTACCACTAATAATACCACCTGCTTATTTTAAAAAAATTGAAGTGTTCTTAACCCAACACACATTCATGAAGTATTCTGTTGTGTGTGAATTCTGAATTTTAAATTTTTTAAAAAAAAGCTTTGGTGTTGGCAGGATTGATCTGTACAGATTGTTAGGGTTATTGTACTGTATGTAAAGCTTCCTTCAAGACTTTTACGTTGCCTTTAAATTTGCTGATATTCTGCCAGTACTGAAAGTATACATTTACTGATTTTGTGCTGATGCTAATTGAGGTTGTATTAGTATAAAAACCTGATTTTATTTCTGTTTCCAAGACAACTTGTGCACTAAATCTTTAACAAAAAAATTATACCTTTGTTATTTTGAACAATTTAAACCTAAAGCACAAGGTTGGTAGTTCCACCTGATCTTTCCTTAAAGTAAAGAAACCTTTCCAGTGTTGGTAGTGAAACCTCCCATTCTAATGTCATCTGCATAATAATAGGAAAGAGAGGTTAAATGTCCTTACCCTTAACTTGATGACCTGCCTCTGAACATTTTCAATCTCTTATGTTTTTTATACACAGGTAATCAGATATTGAATACTGAACATGGATTACTTTTTAGGACTTGGTAGAACCTTAGAGATGCTTATGGTGGTCATTACATATACAGTATGTGAGGTTTGCTATTACATTTTTTTTTTATGTCACAGGTATGTTCATGGGTTCTTCTCCTATGCCATATGCCACACAAACAACAGCCAGTTTTCAAGCATTTCCATCAATGGCAGTACCTATAGCTGGCACTGGTGGTATGATGGGAAATATGATGGGGCCTGCAGTTCCAGGTATGGGTCAGAATGCTGGCATGATGGTTGGCATGGGAATCCCCAATGGTTTCGTGGGAAGTTCCCAAGCTGGAGTGATGGGACATCCACCAGCAATGATTGGAACACAAGCTGGAATGGTGGGAAATATGAGCACTCCACCAAATAAATTTGGCATGCAACAAAGCCAACCCTCTCCTTGGAATCTTTCTCAGGTACAGTGAAATGCCCCCTGCATTTTTAGTAAACTGCATTTATATTTAAGCTTTACTAATGATTAACATTATATCATTGGTAATTAATATTTTTTTTTGTAATTGTTTTCATTCTTTACAGCAAGATCCTGTGGTAAGTTCAGAGATGCATAGGCCCATGATATACAGACATGTTACAGATATTACAAGATGTGTTTTTGGTTTACATAATATTATATTAGTATTTTGTTTAGTCATGTCTCTTTAACTATATAGTAGTAAACATGCCATGGCTGGTTAATTTCCTTGTAATTTCGTGAAATCTCTGTAATATTAACTAGTTTTACTTGTTGATTGTTGTTCTTTTTTCCTGCCTTCCCCTTATATCCATCCTGCTATCCTTCAATAATATAAACCAGTACCAGGAGATGTCTAAAATATATATACATTTAATTCCAGCCAGAGAACTAAATGCATGCTCCTTTACCTAGTTTGTATCACATGCGCTTAGTGTGAATATTTACCAGTTCTAAACAATTGCACTTTCTAAGATAAAGTTTTCTCACTCCCCAGCCTTCCCTTTGATCTAAATGTGATATTTTCCCTGCATGTCCTGTAAAAAATCCAGAGAAATGCGTCTTCTATTCACAAGATTTTCTTGGGGCTTAAAAACGTGTTTTTTTTAATTTATTTTATGCACGTTTCAAACAATGAATTTCATAAATCTAACTTTGAATTGTATTGTGGACCTGAAAATTAGCAAGTTGATAATCGAAATTAATGCAAGAAATGTTGTATAATGTGGGAGCAATGTGATTGTCTTGGGTAAAATAATTAATTTTTTTCCTTACTAAGACACATATAGAGACTAATTATCAGTAAGCAGCTGGTAGTGGGGAGGCAGACTTTTTAATTAGTTTTAAAGGCTGCCCACATGCTACTGTTCACATGGATGGCTTAATGCCTTTTTCTTTCCTGGATTGTACATTGCATTAGTTTGACTCAAGGTTTTGAAGCAGGGAAAGGGAAAATAATATATTGAACTGTGTTGCCAGTTTGCAGCACATCTCTACATTTATTGGGTATGCGTTCTCTTACCCTTTTTTCTTTGCAAAGGTATGTTATTTTGAGTCATCAGGTATAACGGCAGTTTTCCCACTTGCCATTTTGACCCAAGTACGCTTTGTCTAGGTTATGCTTACCAATACAAGCGAAGCAGTAGCGAACGTGGCTCTGACAATATTAGGTCAGAAGTTTCCTGTTGTAGATGCTCATATTTGTTTATGTCTGTATGCCATTTACAGAACAAGTTAACAGCTAACTGCCGATTGTTTGCTATACTGTGTTGTACTAGTAAACGTTTGCTTGTTAATTTGTGCATTAGTATCACTGAGTAGAAAATATAAGGTGGAGAGAAACACTGTCTTAAAAACCATGCTTATGCGGTGGTGGTAAAATAGGTTTTTAGGTGTAAATGTATTTTATTTTGTTTTCCAAAATTGCTATGTGTGCTATAAAAGATGCACCCCCTTTCATTATATATAAGACTTAACTGAAGAGTTCCATGCCATATATCAAATACTCTGTTCCCTAATACTTTTATATGGTACAGAAAGGCGTACATAATTCTCTTAAAGTATTGTCAAACAAAACATCTTAAATACAAATTTGCAAAGTTAAAATGTTTTGTGGTTTTTGCTAACAATAACTAAGCAGTTGGAGTTGGAATTGTGTATAGGTTTAGGGTTTAACCTTTCTCTGAAAAGTCTGATATTTATAAAGTGCTAATGACTGCAGAGGGGGCTTTGCAACCCTCATAGTACATAGAACAGAGCTACATTATCAATCTCAGACACTGTTTTTCTTACATTTCTAGCATAGCACTGTGACTGGTCAGGGCCCCGCCATGTGCCACATTTTTTAGACATTCAGAATTGAGGAGCCAATATGGAGTTTATAACAGACTAAAAGGGTGAAATTGAATAAACTCGAAAAATCGACATTTCCCGACCGAAACATTTCGATCGAATTTTTTGATGGAAGGTAGCCATACTACTAATGTGAAATATGGCTACCTTTCCATCGAAAAATTCTATCAAAAAGTTTCGGTCAGTAAATATCGAACAATTTTCACAGAACAAACAACCGAGATTTACTCAGGATAAACTGGAAAAAGCAAAATCGGCTTTTTTCGAGTTTGTTAAATTTCGCCCCCTTTAGGAGTGTTGTCATGGAGTCATGATAAAACATAGCATAAGTAAAAGGACGTTTTCATAATTACAGTAAACATGCCTGGCAATAATTTGAGTAGCTCTGTATATTAATATTATTCATTGGGTTCTGAAGGCTACATAGAATCTGCAAAAGGCACACAAAGCAAACAGGTTAATCAGAAGCTGTAAGGAAGAGAGACAGCTGCATCAGTATCCTATAGAGCAGCAGTGGTGAACCTATGGCACGTGCGCCATCTCCACCCCTGCTATCCTCAATTCCCCCTGCTTCAGTTCAGGCTGTGGACCCAACTTGACAGTTTTCAGATCCGCTGCCTACACTGAAGGAGCGCTTGCTCACCGATAGGATAGCTGCAGCAGAGCTCTTCCCCATGCTGGCGCAATGATTTCACTCTTCAATGCCTGCACTAAAGGGGAAGGCGCTGATGAGTAACATCACTTTTCTGCACTCTGTGCCAAAAATGTTCTCACCACTGCTATAGAGTGTGTGCTTTTGTGTGAAACATCTTTTAATACATTCCTGTGTGTAACTGTATATGAACATTACTGTAAAGTTTGTATAACTTTTACATTTGAAAAATGTGTACTGAATTCCTTTACAGCACTTTAAATAGGTGTCTTTACCATACAAAAACAAGCATGTCATAATCATTAATATGCTCTCTGCAGATCCTTCTGCCTTTATAAATGTAGGACCTTGCTTTTCATTTATTTACTGCTAATTATATATTGTACAACAAAGCCCCAATATGAGGGTTCAGATGTGTGTTCAGTTCAAAGCTTTTCTCATATTACAGAGAAAAGTGATCTGATAATGTTGGAGATTCATTTTTTTGTAAATCTTTTGGATGGTTTTCTTAACCCCGTATTAAAACAAAATCCAAAAAAGAACCCAAAGCACTGCTTTATGCTGGTTTGGCTGCATTACATTACATAGTTATTTTTGCCACGATCTCCAGTTTTGTCTCTTGTCAGTGACACTGTAGTTAACTGAGCTTTTGTATCTTCGCAGCAGTATTGCTTTTTGTTTGCAATACCTTTTTTTTTTTTTTTGTGAAAATGAGCTAAAAACTATTTAGGACACTTGCCATTACTAAATTTGCAAACTTTTTTTAAAAATATAAATCATTTTAAATCTTTCTATAGGGAACTGTATTTTGTTATTGCTGCTGGTTTGTAATAAGATTCTCTTTTGATGCCCATTACATTCATAATTTTACATGGTGTATACTGCACATACCTCCCCAGGATTAAGTCCATATACACTAGTTATTCAGCCAGATTTTTACTATAAATTGTCACTAAACCCTCATTATAAAATATGTCTTATATGGTTAACTGTGTGTAATTCTGCTCAACACCCGTTATACCAGCCTATTTGGATTTTGCATTGTCTGTCCATGTTTGTCTAGTCTTTTTATATTAATGCCCATTCTACTGACTCCTGAGTTTGTACTTTATTACCAGGTAACATTGTCAAAAGTAAATCCAAAATCTGTAATTTTTTCACCATACCTTTTGTAGCCACTCTTTTAACGTGTTTGGCCCTAAATATTTCAGTCTTACATACTTACTGAGCTACCTCAGAGAATACACTAGCTGGAAAATATCTAACTGTTCAGTAACAAGATTAAGTGGATTAAACCAAAGTCCGTCATAGCTGATTCTACCAAATCACTGTACATTGATAAATGTGTCCCAAATTTGTGAAAAGCGTTTGTATACAGTAATTTAGAAGCAGGTTCTCTTGCCTATACGGAAAGTGGGTTGGCAGAGGTTTTTTAAATGGTAACACAACTAAATGATCAGGTAAAAAACCATTTTAGTAAACCTTATTTCATTTTTGTAAGCAGGCTATTCATATTTTATAAATATATAGAAGTCTTCCATATCTAGGAACAAATTTATATCAATGTGACAACTGTAACCTTCATGCTATAATTCAATGAATACTACTTAATTTGGCTTCATTTATACACTAGAATGCAGTCATATTTTCATCTTGGCTAATGACAAGGGTGTCAGAAAGCATTAGAATATAGTACATCAGCTACTACACCATAGTTTACGCAATGCTAAACTTTAAAAGAGCTTGAAAAACTAAACTGCGCAGTAAATTAAATGATTTCATTGTATTTTTGAATTGTCCTTTAGGCACCAAAATTCTTTCTGTTTAAATAACCAGTGATGTGGAGCTGCAGTATTTAATAGCTGTATGAAGCTGTAGGCTCTTTGCCAGGTTTGCAAGAGTGTGCACTTTCACTAAAGGATAAATGCCTCTGCCATACCTTTAAAGGCACTGTTCACACTACAAACACACCTATTACAATGAAATAGGAGCAGGCAACTGTTAAGACTACAATAAACCCATAAAAATGTGAATTATAACCTGTTTCTGTAAGTAAGCACAGGTAAAAACATTTTTCTCAGTTACTGTGGTCATCTGTGGCTGCTCCTATATGGATGGATAAATGTAAGAACACATAACCCAGCACTGCCTATTGCTTTTAATAATTTACTATATCCCCGTTTAGAGCTGAAACATATTAAAGGTTATGCACAGAGATTTATAGAGCCCCCTGGACAAGCTGCGACAATAAAAGAGTGGTGGTACTAGGATTTCTTAATAATAAACAAGCGGCGTATCCCTTACCCCTGATTTAAGAAGAAATCAATGAAAGTTAGCTCCTTCATTGTTTGGGTGCTATATTTTACCTTTAACACTATATACCAGTGAAAAATGTAACAAAATGTTTCAACGTCTGAAACAATGCTATATCTTGTGCATTATGATCTTATATACTTTTATCAGTTCCATATGTGGGAAGAAAATATCTATTTAAAAAAAAAAAGTATTTGCAAAGGCATTCAATGGTTAGCCTCACAAAACAAAAGATCTACACTCTTCTATTGAAACAAAATTGATAAAATCCCCAGATTGTCCCATTTGATACCACTGAGATAATTCTACCTTCACATGAGTTTCTGAATTCTTTTTCTCCTGCTACCCAGTCTGAAGTTTCTCAACTTCTCTCTCCCTCCTGTGTCACAACTTGCTTTGCCCCATGCCTTATTTATTAAGAGCTGTGATTTGTCCCTTCTGCTGGCCCTAATGTGCCTGTTCAACTCTTCCTTGTCCTTTGGAACTTTTCCTTCTTCTTTTGAATAGGCCTGTATTAAACTAATCCTTGAATCTACACTGAACTCTGCATGTCTCGCTAACTACTGTCCTATCTCTTTCTTGCCTTTCGCTTCTAAACTTCTGGAACGTCTTTTATGCACCAGCCTTAATAACTTTCTTCATGCCCACCATCTCCTGGACCCTCTGCAGTCTGGTTTTCAGCCTTTGCACTCTACAGAGACTGCTCTGTGTAAACTTGCAAATGATCGCCAGGTCACTTTTGTGTTCTAATTCTCCTAAAGCTATCCTCTGCATTTGATATTGTTGATCACTCCATTCTTTTTCAAATTCTCCATGCACTTGGGGTCTCTAATCAAGCTGCGCTTGGCTGTCTTCCTATCTTTCTAATTGTTCCTTTTTTGTCTCCCATACTAATGATGCCTCTTCTCATGTCCCGCTCAGGGTGGGGGTGCCTCAAGGCATGGTCCTTGGCCCCTTTCTGCTCTCCTTGAATACTCTTTTCTTGGGTGATGTCATGAAATTATTTGGTCTTCAGTATCATTTGTATGCAGACAATACCCAAATTTACTTATCCATTTCTGTGTTATCACCTGAAATACAGACTTAATTTTCTAGTTGTCTCCTGGCAATCTCCTCTTGGATGGCTAAGCTCCAGCTCAAATAGAATCTCTTTAAAACAGAATTGATTATATTCCCACCCAAACCTGGACCTACTCCTGCCTTCTCCATTCTAGTGGATGGTGCAATCATTAACCCCATAACCTCTGTTCGTTGTCTTGGAGTGACTTTTGACTGTGCCCTTTCCCTTCACTAAGCACATCTCTTCCACTGCTAAAACCTTCCGATTTTTCCTTTGCAACATTGCAAAGATCCGCCCCTTTCCCTCTCAGACCGCTAACTCCCTCTTGCATGCTCTCATCCTATCCCACTTGGACTACTGCATTGTTCTTCTATCTGGCCTTCCAGTTTCTCACCATTCTCCGCTCCTGTCTATCCTAAATTCTTCTGCCAGAATTCTCTCCTCTCAAGGGACAGCCTTTCTCCCAATCTCTCTCTGTTCCTTGGCTCCCCGTTAGAAAAATAATCATTTACAGTGTACCACTTTTTACATTTGAAGCATTCCCCTTTATCTTCACCAGGAACATTCCCTCTGCACTTTTAAAGCCAAACTAAAACCCTACCTTATGGAGCACTAGCACTGACTTTTGTAAATATTGTATTGTATCCTTAATTAACTATTTATGCTTAGTATTTATATATGTATGTGTGCATATCTTTGTTTACTTATTTATGTATTTATAGACCAGTGTCCCAGTTGTTACAGCTCTTGTTAACCTTCTATCTGTGTATATAAGTCTTCCTCCCACTTAGATTGTAAACTCTACAGGGCAGGGACCTCCGTCCCCTTGTGTCAGTCACAACCTGGCGCTTAAAGTGATTTTACTCTTGTAAGTTACTCACTTGTAATGTGTAATACACTTTTCCCATATCTGTCTTATATTTGTATTGCTGAATTGTACAGCGCTGCATAAATTTGTGGCGCCTTATAAATAAATTTATACATACATACACTAAACCCCCCTTTTGTTTTTGCTGTTTATTCCATTTCAGACAAACACACTATGAATCCTAGGTTAGTGGCGTGCACCTGGGTTGCAGAGTATTTTTATTGCCACCTTAACCAAGCTGTGTAAAGATATGCTCTTACATTGCTGCTTCAGATCAGATAGTGATAAACTAAATCTTTTCTCTTCCATAAGTCTAGCCTTGCTTTTACCCATCTACAAGTGCTGGTCAACGAATTAGAATAATTTGAAATAGTGCAATCATGAAAT
>WMED01011869.1:0-15054 GCA_019650415.1 Pipa parva
TGGAACAGGAGAGTAAGAGATAGAGAAGTTGAGAAGGTGATGGTCCGAGGGAGGGAAAGATAAGACTAACATTACCCTACAATGCAGTTTTACAGATGATCGTGGGAACCCAATTTTACAGGAGTTAGGGGTGTTATTCAGTTTTGTGTTTTGGTGAACATCTAGTCCAAAGACTTGTGGTTTCAACTGAATATGAAAAGGTTTGATAGTACAAGTGTACATGTGCAAATTTAAATAACTGATCATTCTTGTATAGAATGGCTTTGCTAATCTCGCTATGCTATGTTTTATTGGACATGTAAAATAAAACTAAAGTGATTGAAATATTTTGAGTGATTTGGATAACAATGCAACAAAAAAAAGAATGAAAGAATGAAAGCGAGAAGAAAAGAAACCAAACATAGGCTGATTTTCAGCAATCTAGCTCTCCTATAATAGTGAATTGCAACTGTTGGTTGGCTGATATGGGTTGTTGGACTCAGTCCATAAATGTATTCTCTATATAATTGATTCTGTTTGTATATTTAGCTGACTATGGGCCTCATTGACTAAAGTCCAAATAGTTGCATAGAGCTTTGAATTCACATCTATTTGCCACTTCCCCATGTTCGCTTATTGACTAAACTCTGTGAAGTGGTAAATACGCAACCAGCTTGGGTGTCTATGATAATCGCAAACTTCTGGAGATCTTTGCATGAGACACAAGTCACTGCCCTTCATTAGTTGAATTTGCCTCACTCAGCATGACTTTGCATCCTACTTCTGTCTGACAACACCACACTATGCCCGCAACAGGGATTGCCACTGTCCACCTGTTCAGCAAGTCTATTCCCCACTTAGTCAATAATGAGAAGTTAATTTGTGACTATCTTGACAATGCAACTCGAATTGTAGTGTGGTGAATTTGACAGGTGAATTCATAGTCAATGAGGCCCTATAACTTAACTTGTCAAAATTTCTACCTCCACTGTCAAACAAAAATAATTTCTGCTAACTGACAAATTTTCTGAAATGTAACAGTTCCTTACATAATGTTTTCATAGGTTTGGCTATACCATGGAAACATCAGCCAAACTCTCTATTCAGTAATATAACTTGGTTATAATTTAGTTCCTACAGTGTTAACTGTCTGAATTCACCATAGAATAGTCAGTTGTTCATTTTCACTGTTTATCATATTGTCACTGTGATGGAGTTAAATTTTTACAAATTGACCATTAGTTCTTCTGAACATTGTCATGTGAATATTAGCAGGGGAGTGTTGTAGTGACTTCATCATAAATAGGTGTATTGAAGAAATATGTCATCTTCAAATAGATCTGTTAAATCTGTAAGGGACACAATACCACCATACCGATTTGTTTTTATATTAATGACAACATAATGACAAAGGCATAATTTATCATAAGGGCAATGTCAACAATTTGTCCCATTCTGGTCACCAGAATTGTCGATGGAAAATAGTTGAAAAATTACAATTGTTTTACATTGATATATTTAGCAGACAATTCCTATCACATGTTTCTGTTTGTTTCCCAAATTTTCTAAGCATTATGAGTAAAATATCCAAAGAACACTAACAGGAACCCTGCTGTAAACCCATCTTTTGACTTTTGTAAAGACAAATCTACATAGTCAAGCCAGTACATCTTGGCAAATTGTCACTTTGACACATGAGTACTTGGATTGTTGTCCACCAGCAGAAAATATACACAAAATAGTGTGTAAATACCTGGAGGGAATTTGCAAGAATTCAAAAAACTATTTCTGTTGATTATTAGAAATCAGATAAATGCTAAACTGTCTCAAATTAACTATGCATCTAGTAGGTAATTGCTACTTTGATAAATATGCTCAATAGTTCTTTAGAAAGTGGCAATTTTTAGAACTGTACCTCTATAAAGGAATGTTTTCTAAAACACATAGGAGTTACCTTGACTCATAGCAGATGGATGTCTTGGCTTATGCATATACACAGATGCATAGTTGGTAAGGTTGAAAAAAGTCACAGTTCCATCAAGGTTGGCTTTCTGTGAATCGTGTGCTGCTTTATCCACTGTGTTCAGAAGGAGTTGTAAAAGTTTAAAGGATTGAGACTTGTAAAGGGAATCTTCACAAATGACTTTCATGTTACAATCCAAACCTTGTTGTATAATGTAAATATTATATAAATATTCCCCCAAGAAATAATAATAAATTAAAATAAACACACCATTTGTGAAAATTTCTCGAACTATTTCAAGAGGTGTTTGTTCATTTTAAGTAATTTTTATGTTGTTATCTATGTAAAAAAAAGAGAAACAACATAGCAATGTAGCACTTCACTCTTAAAAAAACACTAATGCATCTATTGTCAGGAAGGAAAAACAACCACTGCATCCTTTAAATTTGTGCCAAATTGACTAGTTTCTAAGTGTGCCAACTTAGTTTTCTCTAATCTGTAGGTGATAATGGATCTGTGGCTTTACTTAATACTTTGTTTGTCCATCAATAAATTGACAATGCTATAGAGGTCTAAAATAAACCCAGCTGGTATTGATTTTGATGTTCACAGCAAAGACAGTAAATGAGTCAATATGATGAATTAAAACAATAAAACATGCTTTAAAAGGAGAACCATGCATTTCAAGTACATTATTTTTGTATAATTTTACAACTCAGGTAAACTTATCTGATTTTCTAAAAAACTTGATATATACAATTTTGTAATAGAACATTACATTTATTTGACACAATTACAAATCAGAGTGCAAATGGGTAATGTAATGTAAAGACCATAGACCCTGGTAAAAATTAGTCTCTACTTAATGTTTAAAATTACATTTTAACAATGTAAATGCATAAACAAAAAGAAATAGTACCAAACTACTACCAATCATTTGCCTTTTAAAAAAGATAGATATAACAAGACAGGATATTGCTGTGACCCAGTGATTGGGCAGTACAGGGTTCAATTCCACCCTGGACTTCATCTGCTTGGAGCATGTATGTTCTCCCCATACTTGTTTGGCTTTTCTAAGGGAACTCTGGTTTCTTCCCACAATCCAAAAGTATATACTATATAGGTTAATTGAAGCCTGATTAAAATGTTCTCTAGTCTATGTCTGTCTATGTGTGTTACTATATAGGGAAATTAGATTTTAAGCTCCATGGGTCAGGGACTGAATGATGAATCTCTTTAAAACACTGCATAAGATGTCAGCGCCAGATAAATAAACAAATACAAAAAAAAAAACGCTTCTTATTTTTCTGGTAAATAAATACAGCAAAAATATGACAGCAAAGTCTGTATACTAAATTGCAATAGACAGGTTTCTTGTAAATTGTCAAAATATAAAACATTGTGCATGCATCTTCCTGGTGTAATATGTTCTAAATATGCTTAGCATTGTGAATGCACCTTATAACAAAACTGCATATGAATCTGAAATTCCCTTTAGTTTAAAGTTTTATGCCATTTGGATCCTATCAGATTGTTCACACTAAAAGGTTATAAGATTTTATTATTTTAAGCCTCTTGTATTTATGAACATTAAGAAAAGGTCTTAGGCAAATGTTGGTTAGTAATAATATCTCAGGCACTCTTTGAAGCTACTCACTGTAAAAGAAACCCCCATTGTTTAATCCAGTGTTTGGATAAGGAGCATGCACAATTGTGAGGGATTACTTAAGATGAACTTCTTTGTATTCTACAGAACATCAAATAGATAGCCATGGAGGAATTAATTATCCAACAGTACAAAAGCTTCTTCTCCTTTTCACAGGGAATTGTCTTTATAATTAAAATGCTTATGGACTGGTCTTATCTAGAATATATTACAAAAACTACCTTAAAGAATATGATTAATCATAATAATTAGAAAGGACTGGTTGGATTAAAGCACTGTATTATGGTCCCTGAACCTTATGATAAGATAAACATACAAAAGACAGCATGTTCTGCTTGACCATAATATTCTTTTTTCTACAATATTCTAATATTATATGCATGTTTTAGAAGCATCAAACAGTCACTTACACTGTACATTCAAGAACCAGTAATAACTGATCAAAGGAGAAATAGAAATGTCTGGGCTGAAAATGGATTCAAATAGGATGAAAAAACAAAAATAAAAATTGAAAAAACCATACAGTGTAAAGGTTTGTTAAATAAACCTTGAACAGGTTTCAGTTTGTCTTATTTAAAACAAACTTTATTTTATGGATATAGCCTTCAGTATGAAATTAGTGTATCAGAACATATAAGAGATCCCTTGGGTATAAAAAGGAAGAGCACATCTTTTTCCATTAAAGGCAATTTATCTTTATTTAGTGGACATCATACAAAGTTTCCACAATGAATTTTGATGACTGAAACCCCATCCGCTTTTGTTCTATAAAATGATATACGAATACCGCCTTTTTTCATTAACTTAATGCTTAAGTTATAAGTAGTTGTTTATGATTGTCACTTATAAGCTAATGACCCAGCACTTTGTTTTACTGCACTTAATAAAATATACATACTTACAACACATTAAATTTCCTCCTTCCATGTTATTTTTCTCTGTGGCTAGCAAGTATTCCGGCTACCCACTTCTAAAGAACCCTTGGTGGGTTTTTGCAGGCTATACTTTATTTGCATGTAGAAATTATCCTTGTGTTTCAGATTGCAGATGTATAAATATGACAGAATAAAAGCAAGGATATAGTATGAAATCAATTGTCTTACAAAAGAAAAAAAGGATAATTAGCCTTTCTAACAGCAAAGTGGCCTTAATACTACCCTGCCTTACATATTGGATAATGATTTAATAACTCTATAATATTTTCAGAAATAAAGAATCACAATTATAACGCCATTCCACATATGCTATTGAGTTATTATTTTCTATTGAAATTGATATATAGACATAGCAGAGCTGACCCACACTCCTTTTCTCCAAATGGTATGCCTTGTATGCACCACACATTCACCATAATTCTGGTCTGTGTTTAAAGAATGCAACTGACTAGCTAACAAAGCAATGGTTTCAAAGCAGTTACTATTAACTGTAAAGTTATTTGATAAGCAATACCAGACATATAACTACTTTATTGATACTTTTCTTTTAGGAGTACTATGTTTGCAGAGTTCTTGTTATATCGACTCTAATTGCAGATCTGTAGCCCACAAGGTGATAATGTTCCCATTACTGAGCAGCCTCCTACCTAAATTAACTTCTTCAATGAACCAGCTCCATTTCTCAAGAAAACAGAACAGAGAAGTAGCAACATGGTTGTGGAGGAGAGGAGAAGCCCCACCACACCAGACAGATTGAATGTTGTTTTCAGGGTAAAGAGTAAAATAGATATAAACAGATGTGTATTTTTCAAGACTCAGAGTCTTATATATGTTATATATATATACTGAGTATTCTATAACTCAGTATTGCTTGAAGATTTGATAAAGGGAGAACAGACCTCTTGAAAGCTTGTCTATCTAAAGTAACAGTTACTATTGCAGTACTCATTTATATATATATATATATATATATATATATATATATATATATATATAATGTGCATCAAGTAATAGATGAATCAATCAGTTTAAAAATTAAATTAGAAAAAGTATTATGTGCTATCCACTAAGTATATGGCTGTCTTTCTCAAATGGCAGTTAAGAAAATTGCTGATAAAATCCACCCTTACTCAAAAGAACCACACCCAAACACATCTTTGTTCTAGTTGTTTGACTAAAATGCTTAATAAATAGAAACTGAGCCTCAGCATTGTAAAATGTGTTAATCCCATAGCTGCTATGGGTCTTAAAATGTTATCTGGATCATGACATTTCCCAATCATTATAAGCAGTGTTAGAATTACACAGATGTTCTCTGGGGTTTTGCATGCTAATACGAGAATGTTATTTGCCTATACCAAATCAGAGTGAATAATATCTTTAGGAAGAAAGCTTTAATGTGACCGTATAGAACTTTGACCTTGGGAACTTGTTACAGATTTGTATGTATGTTTTTATGTATATTTTTATTTACAAAAGCATCATTAAGTTATGCAGTACTGTATAATTCAACTATACAATTATAATACAGACATGGTAAAGTGCTTAACATATCTTCACATCATGAAGATACATCACTCTAAATGCCATTATCGGTGGTATTTATCAAGGTCATTTTGACCTTTTCGATGCTTTTCTAATCTATTAGACATTTTTGGTGACTTTTCACCAGTGACAATTTTCACCACAACTTTTTCTGATTAGAAATCTTAATCTGATTATTTATTAGTTACATTTACAGATTATATATGAACAGCATGGCTTTTAGAGGATAGAACAAAAAAGAGAAAAATAATTTTCTGAAGTATAAACATAAGTAAATATTTAATCAATATTACAGGCATTCTATAAAAATTTTAATTTTATTACAGGACATGGCTGCCTTGCTCAGAATCTGCAAGGTTTCTTAGTCAAAGTGCACTTCCATTCTCTCAGATGGTTTAAAATGCAGTTCTTTTGAATCATTATCAAGGGATTTGCATGGTGAAGAGACGAACAGCATCAAAATCTAATTGATGTGTAGTCAGGTAGTCAGCAGAACAAGAGCCAGCTCAACCAAGCCAGGTGAAGTGACATATTTTCCCATAATTCCTGTGGATCTGTTTAAAGGAGAAAACGTAACTATAAATGTATATTTCTTAGATTAATGACAAAATATTATTGATAGGAAGGAATGACTGTTTGGAAGGAAAATGTCACCAGTCTGTCCAATTTTGGGGGCTACTATTGTCACTGTATTAAAGTTACCAACATTACAACAAGTGTTTTTTACATCACTTTCTATGCGACAGTAATCCTAAATCAATGCTTCTTGATCACTATATTTCTTTGTCTTTTGAGTATATAGTTGCCTCGTGCCAATATTGAAGCTCTGCCACGTGCCCCCTACTTTAAGCTTGCTTAGTCAAATCAGCAAATTTGTGTCCTGGACAATTTGTCAATTCTATGCATTCCAGTGCTTGATAAATGGCTGGATTGCAAATGCATGCACACGCAAAGTGAAAGGGCGATTTGCATAAGTATTCCACCATAATAAGCTATTGAATAAGATGTGAATTCCCCACATGAATACTCAAAGTTAGAGAAGTGGTAAATGGACTTAAATTTGCAACTCTGCATGACTGTGTGCACCTTAATGTATTTCCCCTTAGGAATTGGCATTACATGTTGTAAAATTTTACATCTCAGGGTGGAGAAATAGAAACTCTCCTTGCTTGGTTGGTAATACAAATGAGGAGTGTCTATTTGGGGGAGTTTCAGAGAGTCTGTAGAGTCTTTGTCATGCCTTAACCAAAGACTCTGGACCTCATTGTCAAAAGAGTGGATTCACCTGCTATATTCAACTCGGTACAATTCAAGTCGCATCACCAAAATAGACACAAAATCACTTCTCACTGCTGATTATGTGGAGAATACACTTGTTGAACAAATGAACTGCTGTGATCACTGTCACATGTGTACTGTGGTGTAGTCAGGCAGATAGACATAGGATGAGAAGTCATGTGGAGTGAGGCGAATGCAACAAGTGAAGGGTAGTCTCATCATATCCCACTAACTGTATTCTGTGAATATTCAATTTCTATGTCACCTTGTCCCTAGGTCTTGTTGTCACTCAGTCTCAGTTGCCATTGTCACTTTTGAATGAATAGCCACCTTATGCAACACTGGAGCCCTGCCATCAACCTCCCAATTCACCACTTTGAAATGGTGAAGTCAAACTGGTGAGTAGTAAACCTAGTTGCATTTGCACCTTCGACACACTCCTCCGCTTAGTCAAAAGTAGAAGTACCTGTGCACCCATATGCAAAGTGATGTGAAGAGCTCCGTAAGACAATGACTATTGTAGACACCCAAATTGGTCACATATTAGACACTTAACAGAGTTTATTAAATAAGTGAACATGGGGAAGGGGCGAATAGATGTGAATTCAAACATCTACACAACTATTTAGACTTTTGACAATGAGACTCTCTGTCCTGAGAGTTTATGAACACAAAAATAAATGTTGTTAAATACGGTAAATTACAATGCAAACTATTTCTAATAACTTCTTTGTAATGCGTCTGTTCAGTCAAATGCAGATGGGCTAAACATTATAGACAACACAGTTAGTTTTATAATATACAAGGCAATTGTGAAGGTTATGAGAATATGTCTTGTGAAACTGCAGCCATTATGTGAGTGAATGGTTAAATGTGAAAATGTAATATGCAATGATTAAATGATTAAAGTTTTCTGCTATTACAAAAAAAACTACATAGTTTTTTGTAAATAACTCAGAATAATTTATGTAAATAGCCTATGTTTGTGTAGGTAATGGCCTTTGCCTCCTACCAGTAAGTCCTGAAAACAAAGGATGTCTGGGGAAAACATGGCATGTGACCACTTGCCTACACTTAAAATTAAATATGTGAAAAAAGCAAGTGATGCAAAAATCAGAGTTTTATATTTAAAGAGTTACTTTGTAGTTTAATTGTATCAAGCCCATTAAGCGCTATTAAATTGTATAATCCTGTAAACACTAGGAAATAATCATATGAGAACAATTTGTGTTTCAGTATAGAAAGAAGTTTAAAGAAAGAGAATGATAGAGAGTATTGCAGTAGATGCTGATAATTATGTTATTAATGTTAACGTTTGACATTACTGTGTACTAATAGCAGGTGTAGGTGTTACAGAATTTAATGAATTAGACAAACAAGCTGTTTTCCCAACATAAAAATGCTGTCTTCACATAAGCTTTCAAACCACGCTGTATGACTTCATTCAGAATCATGTGACATTTAAATGTGAAAAACAGTAAAGTAAATAATTCTTATTGTGTGAATTACTGGGTGAGTTCAGCAGAGTAAACATCCCAGTTTTGGGTTACCTGTAGTAGTAGGTGGAATAAACTATTTTTGAATGGATACTTAGCCCAATGGGATTCAAATTTACTCCATTTACACCACTTATGCTCATAAGGTAAACAGAAGAATTCAAAAACATTGTCTACAGTGTTTTATATCCTTTGTTTCCCTGCAAACCTTTAGCCTTTCCCCATACCAAGCTCAATAAAATTTCCAACCATATATTTTTAGATTTGATATATATTTTAAAACTTATTTTAATTCTTTCAACAATAAACAAAAGCTGAAAGCATCCATTTACAAATCACTGTTACATTTAAATGAAAAGAAACAATCACTGCCCCCAGCAGTTTTAATGGTGAACCCCCAGCAATACATGTTGACAAGATACACTATGAATGCCTCTCCAGTACATTCAAATTACTGCAGAAGAGAACACAACTGATAACCACAACAGCTGACATACTGCCCCTTAGATGCCCCTTAGATGCTCAAAATAATAGAATGTTCCAAGATCCAAACATGCCAGAGTTTCTCTGGGAAACCTACCTAGATCCCAATTAATCGGTCTCAGTAGAAGCAACTATGTGGAATGAATGGTAATAAAGAAGGAAACAGGGAGACTAGCTTCTTCAGCTTTTGAAAAATCAATGTGATTTTTAAATTAAAATGAAAGTATTATTTTCTAGTGCAAATAAAGGACCTGCAGAATTACCTCTAACACTATTTTAACTGACATACAGTAATTCTACCCCAAAACCTTCTATAAATAAATATAATTAACAGAAAGAATGTTACTTTTTTCTATCTTTTCCATTGTGGAAGCATAAATCATCATTAAACCTAATTATCATAGCATTTTCAGAACAGATGCCCTAAGCACTAATTGTTCATTGGGATAATGATTCACACATGCTTAATGCACCAAAGAAAACAATGTAAAAGTTTGAGAACAACATTAATTAATATCAGAAATATTCACCTGACTAAAGAAATCACTTCATGACCATTTACTAAATCATCTAGTAAACATGCTTGTTTAGTAGGTAGGCAGAACTGTCTACACTACACTATAGGGAAATTGTTGCAAAATGGGGTGAATTCAGTTTGGCAGGTGAATTCACACTTTGATAAATATGCCCTTTAGGCATATTTACCTAACCTACCTGCCATAGAAGATAAACAAACACAGAAATTAATCTTTCATAGCATTCAGTCATTAAATCATCTCATAGGAACCAGACTCTGTATATTTGCTAACCATAGATGAAGTTGCAAACAAAATAAAGCTAAGTCACCTAGTCACATTTACAACTTCACACCACTTCTCTGCTTAGTCAATAGTAGAATTACCTGTGCACACATATGCAAATTGATGCAAAGAGCTCTGTAAGTTTGTGACTATTGTAGTCACACGTATTGGTCTCATGTTTGCTACTTGACAGAGTTTGCTCAAAAAGTGAACATGGGGGAAGTGACAAATAGATGTGAATTCATGACTAGTCACACTTCTCAGAATGAGTCAGAAAAATCTTTTCCAGGCAGCTAAATCTTCTATGGTAATCATATGAAGTAGCGATGAAAATGACCATCCTTTGTAGGGAATAAACCTGATAACAGAAAACTAAATAAGGTGTTTCACCTGGATTAGAAGCTAAAAACCATTTTAAAAGCACTGTTTATTATTAAAGTATCCCTCTTATTTGGATACAACTTTAGCCACAGGACCATCCTTTCTCTATTTTCTCCCTTTATCTAAGTGTCTTTCCTGCTCCCAACTTTTGCCTTTTAAAGCAAAAGACTGCCAGGTTGGAGCACACTATTTCTTTCCCTTGGGAGCTGATGTACCAATGATTGAAGCAAGATCTCTCAGATGAAATGCCTGGTGTCTAATAAGACACGTTGATTTCTCTCTTAGGTTTAAAATGGTTTGGGATGGTTATTATAGTACGGCTGAAGAATCCTGTGTGCTAAGGAGACAGCACCATCATTTACTGTAGTGTTGTATAAACACTAAATTGTGCAATATAATTTAATGTATTTAGAACATCTTCAGTTCTTTGTTGTTATTCCTGCTTTAAAAGCAAGCAGGACATCAGTGTGCCCAGAGGCTCCCCCAAAAGGCATTTTATTAAGCTGAAGAGAGGGAAGGCTGAATCATGGCTGGATCATGCCAAGATTTCCGTATTCTAACAAGTGTGACTATTTAGACTGCCTGATAATAAAAATATTATAAATGTCATGCCAGAACACCATAAACTAATAGCAGGACTTTATATTTAAAATTTTTCCTCACAAAGTTGGCACACACTCAAGTAGGCTCAAGCAGAACTCAAAGCTGAACCTCTTATCAATCAACTAAGTTTTCCAATGTCATAATATTGTTTCTAATCCTTTTGGTCCAGACTTTGCAGACTGACAAAATGCCTAAAGTATACCCCGGGGTAAAGGATAAGCATCCTTGTCAAACAATTCACACCTCACCTCATCCAGCAACAGATGGATGCTCAAGAATTAAACTAAAAACTAAAAAAAGGACACGGTGGTATTATTTAACTCTATGTGAACTTTAGTCTGTTGTACTTATTGCTTACAAAAAATGGAATCCTGAACATCTTGTAGATCTAGCACACCAGTTGTCTGCAGAAATGTGTTAATGAGATTTGGCAGTTAGTTCTTTTGTTTTTCCTATTATCCTTATAAGATACTATACTCATTTCTATAGCCATCTAATTAACACTTTGTCAATGAACCTACCATGAGGACAAATTGTTAGCACAATTTACTTTCACACAATAGCACAATAACAGTCTTATGAAGCTAAACATATACTTATTCTTAGAAAACCTTTTGTCATGGGCCTAAATTGTTTTGTATTTAAAAAAGAGCAGAACTGTAATTGAAGTATAATATTATTAAAGCTACTTGTTAAACTGTGTTTATAACAATTTTAGTCAGATAAAGATTAATCTAAGACATACAAGGTCACTGATTTAATAACCCCTGGCTCAGGAATATATTTAAACTTACAAAAAGAGAAGGCTGAAATGTTGGTAAAGGAAGACATATTGTATCTGACCGAGAAATGTATTAAAATTGGAAATTATCGATATCACGATATTGGAATTTTACCTATATCGATATCGCAATAGCGATATTTCAGCCGTTCTGCCATTGAAATCAATGGTGCAGCCGAAATTCGATATCGCGGTATTGGTAGTATCGATATCACAATATCGGTAAAAATTCCAATATTGCGATATCGATGGTATTGATATTGCGATATCGGTAAAACCCGTTCGATATCGGTAAATATGTAAACATGTAAATTTTGCCCACATGTGTTACATATACAAAGATAATTTCTGTCGTGTAGAAATATTTGATAGGGGTTAATAGGGATTAGTAATGTCAGCCACCATATGAATGCATCATTTCTTTATTGCTTAACATACATGTTTATCAGTGTGATTTATCATCCCGTATCTGGCATACTTCAAGTTGATAAACTGGGCAACGAAAATTCTCCTTCATTTTGTAGCCACTCAGTGGAAGAGCTTATTTAAGAGGATAGGAGAGTGAGTACAGGACTTCACCCACATCACCACATCAGTTAGTAGTTATTCTAGGTAAAGATGTGTTTTATACATGGATTCTTACCTAGACTACTTGTATTTTACAATATGTCTATTTTAATTCACACCCACTACATTTACTTCTACTTCTTTTCCTGACATTTTAAAAAATTCAGGGGGTAATTCAGCATAGTGCGAAGTTACCTCCAGATCCTTTCCATCACTTGGCAGTGGCTGTTATGCGCTCGCTGATGTCCTGCACGTGCACATCAGCAGACGCTTTAAAGAGATTCCACTCTTGGCGAGACCACTTGAGTCGCCTCGCGAGACTGGAATCCCTTTAAAGCGTTCGCTGATGTGCGTGTGCAGGACATCAGCGAGTGCATAACAGCCTCTGCGAAGTGAAGCGAAGGATCCGGAGGTAATTTCACACTATGCTGAATTATTCCCTGAGTCTCAAAGGGACTTTCAACTATCTTGTTATTATCAAGGTTCATGATGCAGTGCATGTAAATGAACAAATACATACATACATACATACATGTTTATGAGTTAACCCAGTTTAATTGTTGCTGTTTGTTACAGTGTAACATTTTTCAAGCCTTGTCATCAGCCCCTGAATTAGGCACTTTGATCTGGTGAAATTAAACCAGCACACTGAAGCAGTACATCTCTCTGGAAAAATGAATGACAGTAGAAACTCACTAACACTAACTCTCCTGAGGAAGCTAAGGGTACTCAGCGAAACGTGTCAGGTTGTACGAGTTGTACTATCATTTGGCTTACATGGCATTTATTGTTTGTGAGTATATTTTATGATTTAATATATTGTCTTTTATTTACTGTGCGGCACCATGGTCCTGTCTTTTATGCCACATCCAGTGCTCTGACAATGGAAATATACTGAAGCTTTGAATCACACCCAGGACTCTGTGGATATATTTTTAAGTGCTTATTCTTAAGCACTTTCTGGTGAGTGCTCCTATTTAAGGAGGATACTGCACCCCTCTTATTCATTTTGTCTTTTCACCAGATACAATATTAATATCTAATCCTCACCATCTACAGGGATATATTCCCATTTGCACAAGATATAATTTTTCCCTTTTATTGCACAAGATTTCATTTATTGGAAATTCGTACAGTTTATATATTTACAGTGCCTTTTAACTTTAACTGAATATTTATTCTCACCTACTACCATTATTCATTTTAAGCATTTTCTCGATGTTCCATACTGCATCATACTAGGGGATTTCTCCCTTTCTTTTGTCTATTTATTCTTTTTATCCCCCAGCGCTTCCATTGCTCCTCTGAAACTTCCAGAATTCCCTCACGTTGTCACTTAGTTGCTAGATATTCATTTATGTGTTTGAGTGTACAGTAAACCAGAGCCTTGTCATCAGCCCGTGAATTAGGCACTTTGATCTGGTGAAATCAAACCAGCACACTGAAGCAGTACACCTTGCTGGTGGATTCACCACTTTGACACACCCCAATGCTTAATAAATCGTTTACTTGTATGTGCCTGCACACATTAGTATGCAACCACCAAAAAGTGTTTAATTTCACTTTTTAGCAATTTGATGTATTTATTTTACTATCTCTAAATTCCAACACACATACAGTTCACAGAGGCCAATGGATACATTGTCCCTTTTACTTGATAAAGGATATTTATTTGCTTCAGTTATACCTTATGTTCAGTTTTGCCTTCTCCCTTTTAGACATCTATTGTATTGTTGGATCAATAATGCCAGTAAAACAACAATTCTCATTTGGATTGGGCATGATAGTTATTCCTACATATTACTGATAGGATATCTTTGAGGCTGAATTCTTGATTTTCATTGATTTGCATTTGTTTTTCTCTTTGTTGATTTCAGCCGTGTTTTTTTTGTTCAGCACACAGATCATTGCTATCTACTGCTGATTTCATTTGATTCCAGAACATATATTTTAGTGAAGCTCCCCATTATCCACACAAAGTAAAAAGTATATGTACGTTTGTATTTTAAAATATAAAATACCATACTTCCAGAATTTATGCAGTGTATAGTAGACATAAAATTTTGGCGCTTTTTTATTTAATTTTTTAAGGTTTTAAGACCTGGCTTTCCCCACACTTCCTATAATAATGGTCTAATTATTGCCTGACATACCTATTTGAGCTGCTTGGCTGCTTCTAGATCAGCTAAACACCTAAATTATGTTAAATTTTGTTAGTTGTTGTCGCATGGGTCATTCCCACTCTGTCTTTTTCTGTTCTTATAACACTGAGCTGAGTTTCTGAACTCTTATAATAAGACAGTGCTTGAGGATACATCTGATAGTCATTCAAAGCTACAGACAAAGTGAAAAGTACTCTGTGAAAAGTCTTGTAGTGCTATACAATACATTTAGAAAGTAATCAGACCCGTAAAAAGCTATTCTTAACAATGTGCTCAGTTTGGGTGGATAGACAGCCCTAGAATGAATTCTGGTGGTTTAGTATTTTATGATGATCTAGGTCAGTGTTTCCCAAACTTGATCTGTTTGTGGCCCGGTTATTTTTGTGCTTTCTCCTTCGTGACCCGGCACGAAGGA
>WMED01011870.1:0-15054 GCA_019650415.1 Pipa parva
ACAATACACAGAATAATGCTTGAGTCTTATACTTGTAACAAGGAGTTCAAAAATAGCTGCTTTTTATTTATTTTATGATTTCTCAAGACTAATTACATGCTTGGAAGATTTTCTAATGATTGTTGCTAATACAAGCAGCTTGGAAATTCAGTTCATAACAGCACAAAAGCTCCTGTGGAAAACATGTTTATTTTGAGATAAGTATTTAGGTAAAATAATTTTTTTCCCTTTTATTTGTTTTGAATTGGAACGGTGGTATTCTTTGGTTTCTTTACAGATTGATGGCTCCACCCTGCGTACACTCTGCATGCAGCATGGACCTTTGATTACATTCCATCTGAACTTGCCCCACGGTACTGCTTTAGTCCGTTACAGTTCAAAGGAAGAGGTAGTTAAGGCACAGAAGTCTCTGCACATGTAAGTTTTTTTGCCTTCTGAGAAACTACCTTTGTTTTATTTCAAATGTTAGTCTGCAACAGCTATGCAAAGCTGGAGGCACTGTTCTCTTTTGCAATCTGTAGAAAAACTAAATGACAAAGTGGTGAAAACAATCAAATCCTTATTGCAGCTACAATAATGTTTTCTACCTCCTTCTTTAAAAGAAACTAAAGTCTCGTAGTAAAACATCATTCCATTCTAATTTACACCACTTACAAGTCAATTGCCTATCCCTTTACTGTTGACTTACAGCAGTGGTTCTCAAACTGCAGGGCACAATGGAAAGTTAAGTGAGGCCCAAAAGGGTACTTTTTATCTAGCTATAAAGTTTTGTTTTGAATACTTACTTTGCCGGGATAGCCTCTAATTCTTTGGTGTAAGTGGTGTTTTCAGAAGAAGAAACCTATAATTTTTGCATATTATTTTTGGGGCTTATTCAGGAACGCTAAATAATTTTTCAGGAATCTTAGCAGCGAGATTAAGTTGTATGACAGCCCATTTTTGGGGCTACCAATGCCATGAAGCTAGTGGTGGAATGCTGCTATGGTGATGCCTGAAAGTTATTATAATAATAATGTGTGCAAGCTGTATGACTGCAAAATGTTTTATTTTGTAGTACTAATGTAAAATGTGTATAACCACAACTGTATATTATCTAATATAATGGCTGACAGTGAGGAGAGTCTGAGGCCCACTGACTTACACACTTCATTCTAGTAAATCATGTCACTTATGGGTATTAGGCTTCTCTTTAAAATGCCTGTAGTCTCATGCACAGTTTAATCTATTTCCATAAAATGAAGCCTATTTGTGTCATAATTTCTATATTTTTCTCTAATCTGGGAACTCATTGTTTAAAATAATTTAATTTCACTGTACAATATTTTCTTTAACTTCCTTCCCACATCTGCTAACACAAAGCATGCAGCAAGTACTCTAAGGAGGAAGTATCCACTGCTGTTGCTTGTGCAATACCTTCATATCTTTAATCATTTGTGTTTTCACCATATTGTTTCCACATTTTTAAAAACGCAGTAGTGAGCTCTTTTCACTTAAAAAAAAAAAAAAAAAAAAATTTAAAATTTCCTCTCAAACCAATGGAAAACAAAGTGGTGCATTGAAAAAAATTATGACTTTATTTTGAAAAAGTTATAGTACATTTTGTTCTTGTTTCTTCTGTAACAAGACAGCAGTGCTGCTACTTGCTATTTTTTTCATAATACAACTGTACAGACATGAATTTCAGATCCTCTCACTTTTCTACTTTCACTTTGCTTTTCTGTGTCCTCTTAACAGGAGGAACCAAAAAAGACCTCCAGAGAGAGGTCAGATGGGGGAAAAAAAAACCTTTGGTCAGTGGCGTACATTGACACTAGGGGGAGACACCTGAATCTTGCAGGTGTTATGGTTTCTTTGAGTGTGCCCACTAAAGGAATCCCAACTGCCATCCCCCCTCATAACTTTATTTTAAGGGTATGATTTTGTCAGCCTTTATATCTCATAATTATTCCTGAGACATTAATGCTTTGAGATTGAGGAAAGTATATTTTCATAGTACCATTCCCCTGTGCCCTCCAATATACCGTAGGATGTAATGCAGTGGTGGCGAACCTTTTTGCCACATCCGTGCCAAAAAGGTGATGTAACTACCAACGCCATCCCCTGAAATGCTGGCGCTGATGAGTGATGTCATCACGCATGCGTCAGGGGAGAACTCCTCTGTGTGCGAGCGCTTCTTCAGTGCAAGCCATGGATCTGGCCTGAAAACTGTCGTATTTGGTCCATGGCCTGTACCGAAGGCAGATTTGGTGACTGCTCACGTGCCAACAGAGAGGGCTCTGCTTACCCTAGGTTCGCCATCCCTGCTGTAAAGCATTGCAGGGAACATTGATTCCTCGCTTTGTATTGCACTAATATTTATGGAGTTTTTTTATTTGCAGGGGAATTAATCAGACCTTACCTTCAATGCTGCTTTAGGCAGAGGGGTGTTCTCTGTGCTGCTAAAATCTGGGTTCCTGCTTGACAGACTTTAATTTCCTGCCCTCGCAATCACCATTCTTAAAGTACAAAAATCTTACTTTTTTTGTATACCCCCAAAATTGGTCTTTATTGCTCTCTTGTTATGATAGCGTTTATCTTGCTTACAGCACTCCCTCTCTACATTTCTTTTTGTAGTCAGGACTGGAAAAGATTTGGGGGCTTAACCCCTTAAAAGGCCATTTAGTCATTACTGCAACGCTTCCCTTTGGGTATACCACTTGAAGTCCCTGATTTCTCATAGCTTTTCCTGGAAATGCGTCTTTCTTTTTATCATTAACACAGCCTGGCATGTTTGTAAAATAGAAGACGTCTCATGCAGACCTTTTTTTTTTTTATCACATTTCACTAGGACATGGTGGTATTATGTGAGGTATTTGCATTTTTGAAGTCTTTGTTATTTTGACCAGGCAGCTCCCAAAGCCTCTCTGGCTCACTGGATCAAAGAAATTTATTCACAAACCAAACTTTGTAAAAGGGAAATCCCCTCTGTTTCATTTTGCCCTTTTCCAGCAGTGTGATTAGCACTTCCCTGGCCACCCTAAATCTTGCTTTTGCTGAGCAACTTTTTTATGGCTGCCACTTGGTCTACACACTTTCTCCAAATCTTAAAAAGTTAATGTATATGTAACAGCCGATGGGGCTTTTGGGCATAAAGTGCTGTGGTCTGTCATCCAAGATTAATTCCTGGATGGTTTGGTTCCCACCCAAATGGAACACTCTGGAACTTTCCAAGGATCTCTGTGATGTCTATACACTCACTGTTAAATCCCTTCCTCTTAGTCTGAGGGGGAACACAGGGCATTATGTTATGTTAGTATTTTTTTTTTTTTTTGCTTCTTTCAAGTTAAGGGTAAAGTTCTATATTGTTGTTCGTTATGTCTCTCAATGTCCTTCTATCGTTTGGAGATTGTTGAGCAACTGAAACTGTGAGGAGACTAATCAGTGAAGAGTGAGAGGATCTGCAATTAAGATCCTTGCTGTCTCCTCCCACTAGATGGGAGGCACTTCCAGTATTGGCATACCTACTTTGCAGTGAATTACCTGGTGACCAATACCAAAACTGGTCTCCATTGGTTCTACAAGTAAATAAGCCTTGCCTTTAGAACTTTTTCACAATTAAAGAATCTGCTTTCATTCCGTGCAAATCTGCTTCTTCAAACAGTAAAATTTTGAAGCCTGGAAACATGTTGACATGTATTATGTAAAACATATATTTACATTGAATATTCTGACCTTTTGGCAGTTTTCATTTAACCCAAGGGTGTAAACTAAGCTATTTCACCACAGTCAATATTATGTTTGTTTTTTTAAAGTATACTTACTGCTGCAGGTCTTTTGTTGCCTCTTGTTTCTTCTTTCAGCCAATGTTCTTTTTGCAGCTTTCAGTGACAAGATCCCCTTGCAAGATATGACACCTCTTTTAAGTCACTGATTCAAACAAGCGCAGAAGCAGTATTTTGATTCAAATACTTCTTCTGCACTTTCTCACACTGACAAGGACTGTAGTGCTGGGGGTTGCGATGCTAGAACCTGCATATAGATTGGCTGAAAGAAGAAGCAGGGGGCAGAAGTTGACTCCCCCTAGAGTAACAAGTGCTTTAGTTCTTATTAGTTTAATTAGCACACCACAAAAATGCATTAAAATATTTTTGCTAATGAAACATGACTATCTTCCATGTTAGAAAGAACAGCACAGTTCTAGCAGTATTTATCAGTGTATATATGTGTAATTTTTTTTTTAAAGGTAGATTTTGGAATGATCTCTGAATATTACATGTAATTAATTGTATTTGATCTTTTAGCAAAGCTGTATGTGTTGAGATTCGCAGTGTTGTGCAAAAACATTTATGTCTGCAAACTGTAATTAGATTTTTTTTTTGTACTGTAGCATTTGCTTGTTTTTTTAAATTTTGATGTATATAACTAGAAGATTATTTTTTCCTTGTTAACAGGTGTGTTTTAGGGAACACTACTATACTTGCTGAGTTTGCCAGTGAAGAGGAAATAAGTCGTTTCTTTGCACAAGGCCAGTCTTTGACTCCTTCCTCCGGCTGGCAATCTCTTGGGTCTGGGCATAGCCGAATGGGATCTGTAGATAGTCCTCACAACATCTCGAGCCGTGGAGATATCAGTCACTGGAACAGTCCAGGAGCTTCTGGCTCCAGCTCTGGAGACCTTCATGGCACTTCTCTCTGGGGCACCCCAAACTATTCAACAAGCTTATGGGGAAACCCTGGTAATGAGGGCCGGGGCTTCAGCAGTCCATCACCTGTCGGCGCTTTCCTTCCTGTTGATCACTTAAGTGGAGAGCCAATGTAGCCTTCCACATATGACCTCAGATATTTGCTAATCAGCCTGTAGGCTGGACTGTTCACCTTAATAATAAAAAAAAAAAAAAAAATCCAAAAAAAAAAAAAAATCTGCAGGTTCTGCAGATAGCTCTTCTGCACACTTCCCACTTTTTGTTTTAGCCCAAAACATATCAGTTTGAAATACTTGAATCAAGCAGGCCAATGTTATAATGTGAAAAAGAAGAAAAAAATCTATATTTACACTTCCACATTAGTGCTATTCTTACGATAACTGCTACAATGAGCTGTGTATCCATATGTTAGTTTTTGAAATTCCATTTTTTTTCCTGACCGAATTTGAGCTACATTTCTTACTTTGCACTGGACAGGTGCTTCGTACATTTTATTATGTTATTATCAGAAGCAACAGCTCAAGTGTAACTGTTTACTTTAAAAATGTACTTATAAAAGATATGATAAATGATTAATGCTTGTTCTTTCTAAGATGCCTTGATGTACCTACCTTATTGTGGTATTACAAAGTTTTAATTGCCTTCCAGCGTCAGAGTATCTTAGTAGTATATTGCAGAGCAACACGTTACTGGTATCTCCAGCGCTGAAGGTGGTTAAAGATAACTGACGGTTAAAACGTAGTTTTTAAGAAATAAAGTATTGCACCAGGTTTTTGTGACTAAACCTAATAGAATTTAGCTCTAAGGTTTTAATAAAAAAATAAAAAGGAAAAATAAAAAAATAAAAATTTATATTAAAAAAGGAAAAAAAATAGTGGCCACAGCTGTGACATATACCCTACATGTGCCAGTAGGGTGCAGCACTTTCAATAGGCTTTGCATTTTCTTTAAAAGAGGTATGAATCTAGGGACCTCTTGTTTACAGAATGTTTTGTTTTATATACATATATAAATATGAAGTTTTTTTTTTTTTCTTTTGAGGGGGAATTCTTAAATTTTTTTTGCTATAATGGTTTACTCTTCCATCATTTTTAGGACAGAGAAGAAAAGTCACAAAAAGAATAATGTACTTGTGATAAGGATATATATATATATATATATATTTTTTTTTTTTTATCTCTGGGAGTCAAACAGTGTTTGGTTGAGTTCTGATTTGTTTTGGTTTTTTTTTGTGTGTGTGTTTCCTAACTGTTAAATAATCACATGGGGAAAAAAAAAGAACATGGCTCTCAGGAATAATAAGATAAGGTAACCCTTCCCCCTGTAATAGTAAAACAAAATCTCAAAAAAATGCAATGTCTTGGCGCTAACCATGTTAATCTCTCAAAGACTTTCCTCTCTGCCAAAAAGAAGAAAATCCCCATTTAAAAGCTCTGTAAAGCCAAGATCATTTTTAAAATAATGCTTTGATGCTGTGTGTTAGTGAGTAGCCTGGAGATTTGCTGATAATATAGACTTGTACTTTGTGTTTCTTTAAGTGGTTCAGTGTCTGCTTTGTGACAGTGTTTTATCAATGTTCTGCGTTTGTCGTCTTTTTTTTTTTTTTTTTTAAGCTGATTATGTAGTAACTATGCACATTTATGCACATTGTAACCAAGTACTGGGCTGATGGATCTTGTGTGTTGTATAAAGATGTTTTTATAGGTCTATGAGTAAATAATTGAGAATACTTTACTTGCAAAGGAACAAGTTACATATTGTTTTGTTGCCATAAATGGTATTATGCTTGTTTGGTTCAATAATTCAAATACTGAACAAGGGTAAAATTGTCTAAATCCACAATTTAACTTTTCCACCACATGTTCTTAACGTCAGGAGTAACCAGCAGAATTTTTGTTGTCCCCCTACCCTTGTTTATCCTTGCTGGTTTTATTTCCTGCCGTGGTGAAATAGTTAACTGTTAACCCCTCCACTGCCAGGGGTATGGAAAATGGGAGTTTTATCAACCCTCCAAAAATAGATCGATCCCTGGGATATCCAAGCCAGTAGTATTTTTTTTTTTAAATATATATGTGCATATATAAACATAATAGACTATAACACAAGGTGCATTAGTTCTCAAATATTTTAATACCTAAAAATTGGGTTCCCAGGGATTGATTCAAACATGTACCTCCCCCAAAACCCAAAGCTTACTTTGCCATTTTCTCATTGCCTTGATTCAGATTGGTTTGTGTCTGATACAAATCAACTTGTGGCTTTTTAACTGTTTACAAATAGAAAATGATTGTACAATTTACAATTTTAGTTGTTTTTGATTGATGAAGTTTAACCCCATTGGATATTGGAGGTCTGCAGCAAAATAAGTTAAGACCTGTCTGGCACCTAAAGGGGTTGAGAGACTAGTGAACCATGTGTATTTTGCTGCTTAGCATTTGATAAAAATTTTTTTTTTTTTGATAGTTTGTTATAATTTAGGTCTTTTGTTTTGTTTTTTGTGTGACTAATTTGGAAGCTGTTATTTTCAATGCAGTCTGAAGACGTGGAACTTTTAAATATGTTTGGACTGTATTTAAATCTTGTGATGAATAATCAGAAATGTAATATTATAATGCTGTACGAGGCAAACAATACAGTTTGTTCACTCGTATGAAACATAGCCTTAGTTTATCTGGGATCACTTTAAAGAGGACTTTGCCAGAACATGTATCTAACTGTACTATCCTGCACTAAGCTCGTAACTTGAAAATATACAGAGGACACAGCCGCTTGGAAAATTACATTTGATATTTAACACTTGAGTATGCTTCTACCGCCTTTTATACCTCAGTTAAAGAACAACCCAGCAGTGACTAAATAGCAGAATTATGTTTCATTTGTTTTTATTTTTAAGCACATTCATCCTGCTTTTCTTCTGGTGCTTGGCAGCACAACAGTGTAAGTATTGGGTAGCTAGGCAGAATGGTCTACTCTACCAATAAGTGCGCTGTGATCCTTGTACTATAGTCATTTCAAGACAAGCCTTCTGTATTTCAATAAAACATATTTTACCTGTAACTTATTACAAACAGTACTGTAGTAACTTCTTGCCCTGTTTGCTGTTGAATAGTCTTTTGCGTGGTATTACTTTACTAAGTGGTTTGTTAAACCCACTGCCCTTAAGATGATCTGCAGCTCCCTTAATCCTCTAAAAGAGCGCTAAGGGAATTGTGAATTCCAGCAACAGATTAAAAAAAAAAAAAAAGTTTGACGTCCTTGATCTGCAATGTGTTTCAGGACTTGGCATCAAACAGCAAGGACTAACGTGCACCAGAGAGGCTTACAATTAATTGCAATCCATGTCTCTGTGGGGCTTAATTAAAAAAATAATAAAAAGAAAAAAAAAAAAGAAAAAAACCAAAGTTAGCATTGTGAAGCTTCACAGGAGACGTTTAAAGTTTCTCATTGATTAGCTGCCCTCCAAACACTTGAATGGAGCATTTTATTTACAGCTGTTTTATTGTATTGTTCAAATGCTTGAATGCTTACTGTCTTATTTTGTTTTATGAAGCTTGTTATGTAATAAAGTATGGTTGCTGTAAATTTCTTATGTAGTCTTCTTTGGGTTTCATTTCCGGACTGTGTAGTCACATCCGTTCTTTCTTAGAAACTGTTCATGACTGTGATGTATTAAATGTCAAAAAGATCATGAAAATCACTTTCCCTTTAAAATAGAGCAGTATAGTCAACATGCTGATGATGTTTTGCTTAATACCGTCCAGCTTGCAAAATCCTAAAAAGTCTGTTTTACAGGCTTCCAATCTATGAAAGTAAAATAGCCCTAGAGTGTTTTAACATCTAAAATGTCCTTTGAAATGAGAATAGTCTCCTGCAGTAATAGTCACAAAGGTTCACACCATGGCACAAGGATGGCTATTTTAACTTGTACTTGCTTTGGAAACTGAAAACAACATCTGTTGTTCATCCATAGTTCTATCCAAAGTAAAGAGCATCTATGCTGTCCAGCTTCGTTCTGTATTAACAAGCTCCATTCCTTCAAAGTAGGAGTGCGGTCTGCGTGCATGAAACTGAAATGCAGAAAGAATGGCAGGGTCAGTCAGGATATCTAGGGGTAGGCAGCTCTGGCCAGTGGAGACAGGACAACTGAAATACCTCTTCCTGCTGGGAAGGCATTGAGGGGAATTCATCAACAGGAGCAATTGTTTAGAGCAGGGGTCCCCAAACATTTTACACAGGGGGCCAGTTCACTGTCCCTCAGACCGATGGGAGAGCCGGACTTTAAAAAAAAAAAACTATGAAATTCCCTATGCATGTTGCACATATCTTATTTTAAAGGAGACCTAAAGTAAAAAACAAGTATTAAAATACTTGCCTTATACTGAGCCGATTGATTACAGTCACAGCATGAGCTGTGCTGTAATTAGCCTGCTCCCAATGCCTCCTGCACAGCATGCTGGCTGACACAGAAGCCAGCACACAGCTCCTTTTTCTCCTTCCCTGGCCTTATACATCACTCTAATTGCAGGTAGCGTTCTCATTGACCCCCACATTGAATGTGATGATGTTTGAGCCCTGAAATACCCAAGGTGTAACAGTGTGGGAGGAGCTGCAGAGAAGAGTCGGGGGATGCATCGGGTGCCGGCTAATTACAGCACAGTTCATGCTGTGACTGTAATCAATGTGGCTCAATATAATGTAAGTATTTTAACACTTATTGTTTTACTTTAGTTCTCCTTTAAACTAAAAAAAAAAAAAAAAAGGAACAAATACAACGCCCCTCTCACACTGTGCTGCTTGCCCCACAACCCCCTCCTTACTCCATGTCCTCTGAAGGGGGGGGGGGGGGCGGCGGCACTAACCTGGTGCTCATTCCCCCACCCCACACACACAATTTTTCTGTCCCTACCTCGTAACCGGCTCGACTCTGTCTGCTGTAGATTAGTGGTACAGCGCTCCTCACTTCCTCCCCCACCGCTTCCTGATGATGTGTCATTACATCATTAGTATGCGCTGGGAGAAGGAGTGAGGAGCCTTGTAACTGTAATCTCTACAGTAGACGGAAGGGGCGAGCACCAAGATTGCGCCCTGCCTACCACTAGTCCTGGCGATGGGGGCTGGGTAAATGGCCTCGGGGGCCAGATGTTGGCTGCAGTTTGGGGACCCCTGGTTTAGAGGTCTAGTAACCCATAGCATCTAATCGGCAGTCAGCATTTTCTGGTATAAGGAAGCAACGATATAAAAAAAAAAAAGCTTCTGATTGTTACTAGACCTCTGTAAAGATTGCCTGTGTTGATTAATTCCACTGCTTGTATCCTATCTGCCAGGGCTAAATAAGCAGGTTAGTGTTAATTAGTTCTTATTGTATAGATTTGGTAAAAGGATCACCTTTTTTCATAACCCTTTTAGAACCTTAAAACTACACAACTAAAAGGGAGAAAGAAGCTTAAGGCTGGCTGGCTGGAAGCTTAATTATTTTAGTATGCCAGCTAAACTTTGTGTCATTGTTATTGCCCCATGGCTTTTAAAGTGCACCCGTCACCTGAAAATGACATTGTTTAGTCTAACATAGAATGCTAGACTAAACAACTTTGTCATTTAAATCTATTAAAAAATACTTACCTTTTAAAAGTTATCCCACGATGAATCTGCCTCTCAGCCCGACTTTCTGCTAGCAGCCTAGCAGAAAGTCTGGTTGAGGAGGCTGTACTATGAAGCTGGCTTCATGATGCGATCGCGCACCTCTAGGCTGGGCAGACTCAAAGAATATGTGCTTTGTGTCTGCCCAGCCAGTTATGCTGAGAGATTACCCTGTAGCTGAATCGGGAAGCTCTCGGCATAACTGGCTTGGGAGACTCAAAGCACATATGCTTTGAGCTCCCAAGCTTAGAGGTACGCACGGTCACATGACCCCTCGTACCTCTAAGCTCGGGAGCTCAAAGCATATGCATAGGTTAGCCATCACTGGTGTAGTGGATGATGCTGTGTAACCTGATAATGCACGTGAGATTTGGAGACTGGAGGAGAGCCTGCTTGTTAGGGGGCGTTCCTATAGTGTTTGAGTGGCAGTTCAGATAAATGTCAGCTTCTATGTTTTCTAATCAGGCTGAGTTTAAAGTAAGTGTATTTTCAATATGCAAACTTTTTTTTTGGTTCCTAATTACTTGATTTACATTAGAAAGTCACATACTTTAATAAAATATGTAATAATCCTGAGGTGACAGGTACACTTTTAAACAGGCTTATTTAAGTTAAGTCTTCCTTTTAAAACAAAATTAAATAATCCTATTTTATTCCTGAACATCAGTATGTGGATAAAAATATGCAGATTTCATAATGTTATCTTCTTCTACCTCCACAAAGGCCTCTTACTTTATTTTATGCTTATAGCTCAAAGCTAAAATGATGGCAACAATTTCTTTATAGCACCTCTAAATGAGTCAATCTATGGGGTTATACCTATTTATAAAGATATTCTTCATAACAGAGTATGTTGAGTTATATTAAGGCAACAGCCCACAAAACGACTGAGAATACTAATGAGCTACTGCACAATTTTAACAGATGTTACCTTCAATTTTTACTGTTGCAGAAAAAAAAAAAAACAATTTACTATCTGCCTCATCTTTGCCTACATCAGTGATGCCCAACCTACAGCCTGTGGGCTTTATCCGGCCCATGACACGTGCTATCCAGCCCGTGGTATGAATTGTTCCATATAAATGTGAATTCGCCAGCTAAAGACAGTCTCAATACACTGCTACTGTCACAGTCACGTCTTTATACTGAGAAAATTGTCGCAATCGCAACTTTGAAGTGGCCCATGTGGAAATTTATATGGCCCCCAGGCAGAAAAAGGTTGGGCATCACTGGCCTACATGAATTAAATGAGGGATAATAATGCACTATGGTAGTCATCTCCTTTAACTGTACATACCGGGGACTGCAGGGAAAGCTGGTGCAAAATGGGAAAAGGAGTCCAGTGAATTGGTTCCATTGGCCAGCTGGATACAGAAACATCACTTGCTTTTCCAGAATCAATCATCAGGTCATTTATACTGCTGCAGCTAGTTTCCAATCTAAAAAACAATGATGAAAACATGGTTAGAGATGGAAGCTGATTTTCTTTAATAAGCATAGCCTGTCTTAGGCTAGGTTCACAAAGTAATGGGAGTGCAGTAATTAACTGTTCCAGGATAATCAGGATTTCAAATAAGCTCCGTCCAAACTTGCAATAAGTATAAAAAGAGATGTGATGGTGGTAAAAACTATTTATTGCACATTACATATTTTGGGTTGAAAATGCTTTATCAAAAGTGAAATGTACAATAACAAACACAAGCAATATAAAGACAAGAATTGCACACACCCAAATTGAAAAAATCCCACCCAAAAACGTGATTGTAGGCAACTGCTGGGAGTTTCAAGGCCTACACCTCACTCATCAGAAAAATACAGCATCAGCCTCTGTCTTTGATTAGGAAGAAGTGTATATGAAACTGTAGATGGCTAGGTTGTGTCTCAGGGAGAAGGTCAGCATTTCCCACTGAGCATGGTACAAGACATATGTGTGCTCTGTGAATTCCAACCTGTAGTTACCTGCTCAATTAATTTAGATGCTGTTTGCTTCCAGCTGTTCCCAACATCTCCCCCCCTCCCTTCTCTCTGTCTGCACCTACTGCTGCATTATGAGAGTGCAGAGAAGTATATCCATGACAACAGCTTAGCCAATTACAATGCAACATTTCTGTCCCTTTCTGGATATCTCTGCAGGCAAGGTAATACAGTCCTCATGGGCTTATACAGGGAAATTCATCAAGTAACCCAAAGCAACTAATCAGCTAGTGTTTGATAATTGCTGATTGGTTGCTAAGGGTTGCACAAAAAAGGCTGATAGCACACAAGGTGGTTGCTTCTACCTGTGATATTCTAAGGCAACAGACCACCTCTTGCAAGTTCCTGCAAGCTTTTATTGGTACAGCCTCAGTACTGCTGAATGTTCCTTCAAAGGCAATCTTCAGCGGTAAAACATTTTCAAAAATACTTTGGAGCAGTATCTTGGCTCTGCCAATGCTATGGGACTCTGTGTGAGCTGGTCTGCCACCTAAGAAAACTACAGGCAGCAGAACTACCTTGTATACCAGAAAACTTCATCTGCCATACAGTTGCCTTCGCTACTATTCTATAATATAAAGTTAAACTACCTGGATGTATTTCCCTGTTAAGCAGACCTGGTCTGGGGGGAAAACCTTAAGTTCTCCAGTATGATAGCATCCCTCACTGCCCCATCCCTTCTCCTTTCTAACTCCTCCCCATTAAAACCCCAGAGCAATTCAATTCACCCATAATACAAATAGTGACACCCACACTTTGGCATAATTTTGAATAATTAAGCAACACTCCTGGCTTCCTGAGCCTGCCTGAGAGTGGAACTCTGGGTAATACGTGCCCAGAAAGCCCCAAGATATGCTCTTAAAGTTCACCTGTCACCTCAAAACACTAATACTAATTTAGGTTCTACTGATAAAATAAACGTTTTTGTAAATATATATGTTTTGGTTTTTTTTTAAATGTACCTTTATACAGAGTTTCTCTCTGTTATCTTCCCTGTCAACCTGACATTTCTTTCCTGGGTTGGGCTGGGCTAAATGATGATTGACATTGTAGCTCCTCTAATTCGATCCCCTGAATCACAATCTAGCAGGGATTTGATTGGAAGAGCTATAATGTCAATCATCATTTAGCCCCGCCCAACCCAACTCCAGAAAGAAAAGTCAAGATGACAGAGAGAGAAATTCTATATAAAGGTACATTTTTTTAAAAATACATCTATATTTACAAAAACGTTTATGTCATTAGTACAACCTACATTAGTATTAGAGTTTTGAGGTGACAGGAACACTTTAACTCCCTGGATGAAGGTGTTCTCCCAGAGCGGCTGCTAAAATTTAGGCCCAGGGTTTCACTTACAGAAAAAATTGTTTTGGATTACAAAAGTGATGAGTTCACCATTAAACTGGCTTTTCTTTAGCTACAATTTTAGGCAATTCTTTTCCATTTTGCCAGTGACTGAATTTATTTGGACTTGGTAAAGGAGGTGAAACATTAGCAATATATTAATAGTGCGGTTTTCATCAATGTATAAAGCTGTTGCAATGTTTTCACTGAAACGTGTATGTCTGATTGAGGAGGCTGATGAAAACTCGTAGTTTCCTATGGAGTTGGTAATGTCATCTTGCTACACTTGGAAGTGTCTAAAAGCACCATCAATAACGGTAAGCAACAAAAGGGGAACCGTATTCAAATCAGCATGCAGTGTCGCAAGTAACATGGATCAATATCGATCTTTTTGTGGAATCGTCAATTATTTGTTGGTCCTTTAAAAAAATACCCCCCCAGATGTGCAATACAAAAGATTACATTTGTTAAACGTATTACTTTACCTCACACTTGTTGAACCTGTAAGCATACTGATGGGTTAGTTGCAAACGTTGGGGTTAATTGTTCAGTAATTGATATTATTTTTATATACAAAGAGGAAGGTTGTACACGTGTTGTTTTGTACAAGAGAAAGGATCCCTTGAAACCTTGTGATAGACCATTAAATCTACACTAAGGTCTATTGGAAATGGTGTATGTTCCCTGAGTGTGTGTTTACACCCATTCCCTGCCTCTGACTTGCATTATATCTCTAAACATTACAGAGCTTGATTTTCAGCATAAGTCTATTCTCCTTAGGCTATTTGTTTTATGGACCTATCGCTAGGATCTTCCTCTGGTGAGTCAGTACCATCCTGGCCCCTTACAGCCATCTAGTATTTCACTCTTAATAATCTCTTGATTTTCCTTCTTTCTCTGCCACTGTCTCCTTCTCAACCCCCTTGTTTTACACCCACACTTTACCTAGTTTATTGCCTCTCCTCCTACGCATCCCCTCCCCACATGTCTTTTCTCTCTCTTGCTTCTGACATGGCTGAAAGAAAACTGTGCTGAAATCTAGTTCATCCTAAATACAGTGGTGTGAAAAAGTGTTTGTCCCCTTCCTCATTTCCTTTTTTTTGCATGTTTGTCACACTTAAGTGTTTCGGAACATCAAACCAATTTAAACAATAATCAAGGACAACACAAGTAAACACAAAATGCAATTTGTAAATGAAGGTGTTTATTATTATAGGAGAAAAAAAATCCAAACCATCATGGCCCTGTGTGAAAAAGTGATTGCCCCCTAAACCTAATAACTGATTGGGCCACCCTTAGCAGCAACAACTGCAACCAAGCGTTTGCAATAACTTGCAAGACTTTTACAGCGTTCTGGTGGAATTTTGGCCCACTCATCTTTGCAGAATTGTTTTAATTCAGTTACATTAGAGGGTTTT
>WMED01011871.1:0-15054 GCA_019650415.1 Pipa parva
ACATCAGTAAAACACATACAGCGCAAAATGCTTAAAAACAGCTTGGGAGTAAGTGGTGAAAAAAAAAAATCGGCTGGTAGTTAAAGGGTTAAAGGTACTTCGGCTCACCTCACGACCACTCGAGTCGCCTCGCTGAAGTACCTTTAAAGCGTTCGCTGATCTCTGCTTGCAGAAGACCAGGGAGTGCGTACCCGTCTCGGCGAACTGATGAGAAGCATCGCAAGGTAACTTTGCTCTTTCCTGAATTACCCCCCAAGCCACTTGTTTGGACACAACAACGATTCCTCTTTTTTCTTTATTGCATTATATACTGTACATTATTTGTATGGGATTGTGTAACTTGGATCTGGTTCTAGAATAAACAGAAGCAATTAGTTTAGATCTGGAGGTGGGATATAAATTTGTGGCTCTGACCGAGTTGAATTTCTCTGAGATTTTTTTTTAACAAAGACAGCTTTAAATGACTAAACACCCCAAATTAATATGCATATAATATATCCTTATGTTATCCATGTTTGTATCTACCATATTTTATAAATATATTGCAATCATCTTGGAAAATATCTTTAATAAGGCACAGTAACAATTGTTGAAGTGTTACTCCCAAGTGTGCTTGTTAGAATGTTTAGTGCAGCTACAGATGACTGAACAGACTCAATGCAAAATCTAGTGAGAGGCAATTATAGGGTCAAACGGGCTACACTAACTGGGAGAGATTAAAATAGGAATATATAAATGTATTATAAAGATAAATAATTTTGCATAGCAACTAAGAACTTACAACTGTCAAGTTTAACTTTCGTGTATTATATACATTTATTACGAACCTTAACATTTATTGGAGATTTAATGTATCTTTAATTACTGTAAGGTCCTTGTCATTATAAATTTACTCCTGGAAAAATAGGAGTTAAATACTTATTAGGTCTGATTCCTGGAATAAACCATTTCCTCTTCGTGCAGGGGGTGGGTAGTGATATAATTAGTCTTAAGATATACACCCGCAGCGCCACAGGCGTTGATGGCTTTGCTCCGGAAGACGCTCTGCTGCTGTTTATATAATAGGGAGGCATGCGATGGAGGAGGGATAAGCACAGAAAACACAGTCTGATAAGATTCCAAACTCTCTCTGGGATAGCTCATTAATTTCATACAAACGGAGAACCATTAATCCTGTCTCCCTCTTTTTGTATCGTAGTTATTCATTTATACAGCATTGATATATTACACAGCACTTTATATAAATTCATCATTCACTTCAGTCCCTGCCACATTTAGCTTACAATCTAGTTTCCCTATTCAGTCACACACACAGACACAGATGTATCATGGAGAAAACCCATGCAGGGGAGAACATACAAACTCCATGCAGATGAATTCCAGGGTGAAACTGAACCCCACTGAACCCTGCGCTACTTCGCAGTAGTGCTAACCACTGAGCTACCGCACTGCTTTTTTACACTGCTCCCAACTACTCTGGGTAAAATACAGTTAGAAGGAATCTATTTGCCACCTGCAAGTAGCCTCTGCATATGTGAGAATGTTAAAGAGGGTAAGACACCTATTAGGTGTGGAGTAGGGATTAAGGTATATTATCATTTAATGGGGCTTTATGGGGCTACAGATTCAGCCAATTAAGGATCGATTGTTTCTACTATTTATATCCGTGCATAGGAACATGCAACACACCATGAATAAGCACTTTATGCATGAAACGTGTAGGTGCTGTCCTTGCTTTTAAATTATGTTTTATTTTTAATGGATATTTAATAAACTTTTTGATTTTACGCTTTTGGAGTGCCAGAGAAATTTTTCTATTCATCGCACTGCTTTTTTACACTGCTCCCAACAACTCTGGGTAAAATACAGTTAGAAGGAATCTATTTGCCACCTGCATGTAGCCTCTGCATATGTGAGAATGTTAAAGACTACTTGATAGTGTGTGCTGTGCATTATGCTCACAACTTGTGGCAGACACAGTCATTGGTCAACCCAGTGCAAAAGAATCCTTTGGAATCCACATTCATTATAGTTGCCATAATGTACTTTCCAGTGGCCCTGTGGATCCAGCAGCCTCTGTGTAGCTGCAAATGATTTCCATCCCTGCTCATAATCATGGACTCTTGCTGGTATCCTACCCATAACTGATATGGTAATCACAAATAGACCCAGTCACATGCACCTCTCTCTCTACTCTCTTACTGTTAAGGTTTAAGATGCTGTGTGAAGGAATTATTACTTCTGCAGTAAATGGTATGAGGTATGATTACACATTAAACATTTTAAAGGGACATATCCCCAATATTCTAGCATAACATTATTTGTTTAAAGAGAAAGGTTGGCATCACAAACTGCTACAGGTCATTATAAATATAGCTTAAAAGATGTGGGTTTGTCTACAGGTGTTGCCTTCTGCTTTTCTTCTCCAGCATTATCTCAGCATCAGTGGCAGCCACTGTCACTCCCCTGTCTTGTAGATAGAATTTTGTTGAGAAGAATATGCACACACATTATGCAAGTTCTGGTATATAACCTGACCCCCCCCTGGAACGTAGCAGCAACACCTGTACCTTGCACCTATGGTCGAGTAAATCAAGTTATACACCAGATCTTGCATAATGTTTGTGTATATTATTCTCAAAAAAATTCTATCTACATGGTGATGTTTGGTTAACATCCAAGAATTTTTGCACCAGCTTTAAAATAGTAAGTTGGAGTGTACCACTTCATATCTCTCCTGTCTTGTACCACTGGTGCATGCTTGAACACTATTACAATGATGCACACGAGCAGAAGTGTTTTTGTGATTGTAATGCCTGTACTGGAGATGCAAGACACTGACTGCAGGACAGTGCTGTAAAAAAGGAGTAGGGAGGCTTCAGATATACAGTGGAAGCACTCAAACTTATTTAACATTCTAAGTTCCTGCAGGGGTTTGTGATGCCAGCATTTACATCTCCTTTAATCAGTACATTTTGAAGTGACTGTTCACTGTGGGTACAGATTAGTACCTCTATGAATATTTGCAATTGTACAAATAAAGAAGGTGTTTGCCTTAGTCAAGGCATTCTCTATACTCTGCAACAGTACCATTTACATAAAACCACAGAGGTGCAGCTGCATTGTGTCTGCAGAGCATTTCTCAGTTTGTACACAGCAGTTGCCATGCCTCTTAAACAAAACTAAAATCTATTTCTATTATCTACTGACTTTTCAAATCTATTACAATCTAGGACCACAGTTAAAAGTAATCAAATAAAAGTCACATATTGGTTATAGTGCATAAACTGACATGTAACAAGCTTTACATGCTTCAGTAAAACAATAACTAATTACAGTTTTGTTTTAGCAAGGTTTAATTTGAGCTGGCACTTGGCCATCCACAAGGAGATTGCCAGAAGACAGCTAGAAATTTGAGTCTGAGTTTCAGGTGTTAGCACAGGAGTGGATAAGTAAATTTGGGTATCATCCACATACAAATGATACTGAAGACCAAATGAATTGATGATATCAGCCATGGAAAGAGTGTACAGCTAGAACAGGAGGGGACCAAGGACAGAGCCTTGGGGCACCCCCACCAAGCAGGACAGGTGAAGAAGTGTCATTAGCATGGGAGAAAAAAACGAACGATCAAAAAGATAGGAAGTCAGCCAAGACACAGATTGATTATGGACCCCAAGCGCATGAAGAATTTGAGCAAGAAGGGAGTAATCGATAATGTCAAATGCAGTGGATAGGTCTAAAAGAATTAGAACAGAAAAGTGACCCTTGGCTTTTGCAAACTGGAGACTATTTGCTAGTTTGCACAGAGCAGTCTCCGTAGAGTGCCCTGGCCTGAAACCAGTCTGCAGGGAGTCCAGAAAATGGTGCACATGCAGATAGTTAGCAAGGCGAGTGCAGACAAGATGTTCAAGAAGTTTAGAAGCCAGAGGCAAGAGAGAAAATGGATGGTAGTTTGCGAGGCATGCCGAATCCAGTGTAGCTTTTTTAAGGATGGGATTAATACAGGTCTGTTTAAAAGAAAAAGGGAAAGTTCCAGAGGACAGGGAAGAGTTGAAAAGGTGCATTAGGGTAGGCACAAGGATAGAATCACAGCACTTAATTAAAGAAGAAGGCATGGGGTCAAGCAAGCACGTAGTGGGACAGGAGGAAGAGAGAAGTTGATAAGCTTCAGACTGGGTAGCAGGAGAAAAGAAATTCAGAAGCTCAGAAGGGGATGAAGGTAGAATAATGTCTGTGTCATTAGGAGGAACAATAATCTGGTTGTGAATATTATCAATTTTATTTCTAAAGAAGTCAGCAAAGTCTTGATGGGAGTGTGGGAGGGTTTGCATGCTTGAGGGCAAGGGACATAGAAGGGTGTTGAAAATGGAGAACAGAAGACGGGCATTTGATTTATTCTGGTTTATGAGGATTCTGCAATGGGATTGTTTGGCTAGGGAGAGAGAGGAGTTAAGGCAGGAAAGCAAAAACCTATAATGCAGAAAGTTTGCCCGGAAATGGGATTTTCTCCACATATGTTCTGCAGAACTCGTGCAAGATCTGATAAAACGCGTTTCTGCATTCAGCCAGGGGCGAAGATTATTAAAAGGAATTGGTTTAGGCTGCAGAGGGGCAAATGATTCAATAGTGTTAGATAAAATGGTGTTATAGGAAGTAGAAAAAAGGTTAGCCAAGATTCAAAGTCCAATAGAAAAGCGCTCCGCTCCAGTGCTAACACCTGAAACTCAGACTCAAATTTCTAGCTGTCTTCTGTCAATCTCCTCATAATTGATTATCTTTACACCCAAACCTGGTCCTGCTCCTACCTTTTACATTCTAGTGGATGGTGCAATCATAAGCCCTGTTACCTCTGTACGTTGCCTTGGGGTGATTTTTGACTCTGCTCTTTCCTTCTCTAATCACATCTCTTCCACTGCTAAAATCTGTCAATTTTTTCTTTGCAACATTGCCAAGATCTGCCCCTTTCTTTCTCTCTCCACTGCTAACACCCTCATGCATGCTCTCGTCCTATCCTGCCTGAACAACTGCAATGTTCTTCTATCTGGCCTCCCAGCTTCCCATCTCTCCTTGCTCCAGTCTATTCTAAACTGCTGCCAGAATTGTCTCCCTCTCTCCCGGAGAGGACAGCCTCTCTCCCAATCCCTCTCTGCTCCTTGGCTCCCTGTAAGCAAATAAATCACTTACAGTGTTCTCCTTTTGACATTTAAGGCACTTCACTCTATTGCCCCTCCCTACATATCCTCTCTCGTATGCCCGTACATTCCTCGTCGTCAACTGCACTCCTCCCAAAGCAACCAGCTTTGCTTGCCACACACCACTACTGTCCTTTCTCATCTTAAACCATTTTCTCTCTTTGCCCCTCACATCTGGAATTCTATAACCCTTTTGCCAGGAACATTCCCTGCTCACTTTTAAAGCCAAACTGAAATCCTACCTTTTTGGAGCACTAGCACTGATATTTATCACTGATTTTTATTTATTTAATACTTAGCCATTTATGCTTAATATTTATATCTATTTATGGACTTATGTTTCAACACATTGTCACAGCACTTCTTACCAGTCTGTGTATGTAACTCTTCCTCCCATTTATACTGGAGCAGGGACCTCCAACCTCTTGTGTCAACCTCAACCTAGCATTTAAAGTGGTGTGTCCTTGTAATCTTATACTGTATTGTTTAATGCAATTTCCCATGTCTGTATTTTATTTTTATTCTGAACTGTACAGCGCTGCGTATGTTTGTGGCGCTTTATAAATGTATACATACATACATACAATGACATTTAATGGCATCCTATGTAAACACCTCAAAGCTAAGTAGGTTACATTTATATAGTAGTTATATAACAGGTGGAATTACATATATAATACACTGCTCAAAATTTTGTACAACCAAAGTTTAAATATCTTGGGTAATCATCCACTGCTATTCCTGTTGTTAGTTGTCCAAGAATCAAAACAGCTGAAATGTCTTGTCAGAACTCCATGTGGCCATATTATTTTGAATGCTGTTTTAAGCTTTTTCTCCTTTAATGCTAAACCTATTGATACATTTAAAAGAATGTAATATTTTGAGAGAATTTAATCCTTTTTTTGATTGATTGTTTCAGCAGGAATCAACTAATCTCATTCCAAAGATGACACAAATCTATGCATTAAAAAGGTCCATAGCTGATGTCAGTAAGTTACAAGTTGACCTTAATATGTTAACTATATTGGAAAAAGTACATGGCAAGTTATATGTAATGTCAATAAATGTGAACTTGTGCATGTGGGGGCTAGCTTCTGCTTGCATTATCCATCATTGTAGGGTTATATTGGAATCTTAGGCTGGGTTCACACGAGCGTATGATGCAGCAGCGCATCATACGCTTATGTAAAAAAAAAAACATGGCTTAATGAAAGCTGATGATACTTACCTAGTTCCGGACACACAAGCATATAACGTGCATACGCTGGGTCCGGAATGCTGCGTGTCGCATTTTGGCTGGCGTATATACGCTGTGCCCAAAATGCGACACAAAGGAAGTGCTGTGAACGAAGAGGGAGCTGTTGCTGGTAAGTACAATTGAAAAATACGCCGGAGCATATTTTTTTTTAAGGGGGTAATTCAGCATCTCTTTTGCAGCTCTTTTGCTCTCGCCAAGATGGGAATCCCTTTAATGCGTTTGTTGATGTCCGTGAGCAGGACATCAGCAAGCGCATAATACCATTTGCGAAGTAAGCCAAAGGCTTCGGAGCTCACTTTGCTGGATGCTGAATTACCCCCTAAATGAATGAGAAAAGGCAATTAAGGGTTAACATTATCACAATATGCATTGTATGCCTTTTGAAAATTAATAGCAATTAATGCATGCCAGTACTGCCAGTGTGGACGCAAGCCTTGGATAAATATACTGTAATGTCTAGACAATGTTACTTGCTTACATAGGATACAAGAACTGCTATTTATATATACTAACTGAGTCACAAGTAAGGGACTTCATATTATTTATTTTCTTAGGAAATTTTTTTTTTAATGGGGATCTTCACATGGGAGATAAAATCACAGGCTGGCTGGCATGATAGATATTCCCTCAGTAAGAAAATCAGCTGACCTTTTGCCTACCAGAGTCCTCAATGAAACATAAACACATGTTAGATAAGCCTCCAATGGCTGGCATCTAGAATGCCAGCAAGCCTAATGTCTTAGTTACCCTTTCATGTGTCCTGAAATAGTTGCTGCATGCCAGTGAAATTTATTAAAGTCTGAAAGACCGTCAAAATTTATTAAAATCGGAAAGTCCAGCTGTCTTTCCGAATTTACCAAGAGAAATCTCGGATTGATCTTGCGAGATTTCTTTCGAGATCTCGTTTCTTGATCCCAAATGTTCAAAATTTTCGATGGAAAGGTAGCCATGCTGCTAATGTTAAGTATGAATACCTTTCCATGGGAAAAAAATTGAAAACTCAAAATCGAAAAACTCGATCTCGAGATCTCGAAAAAAATCTTGCGAGATTTGTTTTGGTAAAGTCGGAAAGACAACTGGACTTTTCGATTTTAATAAATTTCGCCCATTAATATGTATGTACTACTCTGACTGACAATCTTTTATAGATTGTGAAGGACTTCCCCACTGGAATAATAATGATGATGCTGAGAAATCTCTCCCAAATTACTCATACTTACATTTCTATAAAGCTACTAATATAGAAAAACATATTTTAATATAATTTGCAGTGAATGACATCATACAAATTACTAGTGAAATATTTTCCTGTATTTGCAATTCTCTGACATTGTAATAAATATAAGTAACAGCAGGCAGATAACTTGTCCATTCAAATTAAAACAATGTCGTAAGAATAATTTCCTCTCTTTCATTATCCTTATTAAAATTTACATGCAAACACTACATTTAAATTAACTAATCAGCAAAGCATACAAAATTAAATGGCTTGCTCCATTTCGCATCACTGTTCGCCCTTATGGAATATTTTACCTTGTGGAATATAAAAACATAGTCCAGTTTTAGTTTCAGAGTTAAACTGATTTGTAGTTTTTTAATGTCATCATTGTTTAAAAATAATAGTGGACCCTCCTGGAGTTTCAGACTGAACCATTGTGGCATATTTCTGAGGGTAGTGTAAAGGTATAAAGCAGGTATAAGCTTGGAGACAAAAAGAGGAAGGATATAAGAAAATCATAGGGACTGAAGAGAGGATTTAGGAGACCAGGAAAAAAAAATCACTTGATTAGTAGCACTGGATCTTCTGTTTCCTGTTGGATCCAGTCCTCCAATCCAACATTGGGCCAAAGGTATATCAAGGTGGCTACCTCTTTCTGATAACCGCCATAACTACAAATCCAGCAAACAGTCAATGCTAACAGGAAATGACTAATAAAAGCCATGTGACTTTTTAGACACTTCCTTGTTACCAGTCAAGTTTCCCATAAACAATTCTGTGTAACTTTCCTAAACTGTCACTTCCTTTTCACAAAAGACAACATTATTTTGTCACTGAAGTCATAAAAAAAAATTACACAGAAAATAATCATACTTAAACCCCCTTACTGTGCCGCAATATATCTGCTGCATTTGCTATTGTCCTTTTTATTACCAAAGTATTTTGTCTATATGCTGCTAAAGACACTTCTTAGGCCATTGTACTTTTTTTTGCTATTTTTTAATTGTTAAAGCTTGTACTTTCAGCAGCAGTGTGAATAATATGACCCTCCTTTTCATCAAAAGAAGATACTGCCTTGTGGCTTCTGCCAGTGCCAGACTGGCCCACAAGGGCACAGGGAAATCTTCAGGTGAGCTCAGGCCCTAGTGAGTCCTTCTGGAGTTTCAGACTGAGCCAACATGGCATATTCCTGAGGTAGCGTAGAGTAGGTAGGGGCTGGAGACAAAAAGGAGGGATACAAGAATGTCACCTGGGGCTAAAGAGAGGAGGGAATAGTAGGTTAGGAAGTCTTTTAATTAGTTAGTCCCTGAACTTTTGTTTACTGGTGGACCCAGCACTCCAGCCCAACACTGCAGTTTGATTGCATTTTATTGTATTTGTAGAGATAAATACTGAGTCAATGCATGATTTGCACCATAGCCAGAAAAGCCATACCAGCACAGCACATATGATGGTAGACAACTATGGTATTCTATAATCACTATAGCTGGTACCTGACACAGTGATGACATATTTTTTATACAGCGCTACTATATTACAGAGATTCATCATTCATTGCCTCATGGAGCTTACAGTCTAGTTTCCCTATTTAGTCACACACACACAGATGTATGTTTTTGGATTGCGGGAGGAAACCCATGCAAGTGTGAAGAGAACATACAAACTCCATGCAGATGAAGATAAACCCAGTGCTGCAAGGCAGCAGGGCTAACCACTGAACCACCGCACTGCCCATGCGTAAATATTGCTAAACCATCCACACTTACACATCTGGTGATAGTTGTGAACATGTGTTTCATAATAAATAATGTTCTTTATTCCTAACATTAGATCTATTTCCCATGAGATGCTAGCAATCATATGTTTAATTGTGGCCCTCGTCTGGAACTTTTCTCTCCTGACATAAGATCTGTGAAGCAACAATAGTGGAAACAAAGCTATAATAAGCAGCAAACTTATAACTGTGAGATAAGAAAACATCATTAGCTATTTTAAACAATACAAACCTTAATAATGTTGTATATTTTTCTTTTCCATAATACCATGTTTATACTGACGATGTTTGCTTTTCTTATCTCTCACACTCTGCTATTTAAAACTCTTGTGGCCTTTCCTTGATACAGCGTGTGAACAATAGATTGTCTGTGGCTTCCAGACGGAAACAATGGAGCTGTATGAAAAAAAGGGAAAATATATCTAAGTGAGGTTAGTGTTCCACTTTAATAGACAGTCAGTATTGAGTACATATCCATTGATGCATCATTTCTTTTCCAATCTATATTTATAATAAAAGAGCTGTTGGTTGTACCCTCAGTATTGCTCCAGAATTTCAAGCAGCATTCAAATGTTGTTTATTCTTATGTAACAACCTAAAACACACATCTCACAACATATTGCAATACCTCCTGTATTGTAACCACCTCCTTAACTCTTTTCTCTGATGCTCCAATGGCTGCCAACAGTGTGCAACAGTGATACTGCTATAGGGACGAAACAGATCATCCCACCCAGACAGCCCCTTGCGTGCTTCCAAGTATTGGTGGTCTAATGAGAAGTGTCCAAAACAGCTAGAAGGGTTACTTTGGCGTGTGAAAATACATTCTAATATTCAGCGGCCCACATTTGTCAGGTTGTGCAGTGCCTCATGAGTTCTGTGCATATCCCTGATGTATCCCTGCCCATAGCACCTCAATGCAATACATGCTATCCTTAGGCCTATATCACCTTCATTGACAGCTGAATAAAGTTTTACTCTGGATGTACTGTGAGTGGCTGGACAGATGGTTGATATGTGATGGGAAAGAAATTTTGTTATGTCCCCAAGAGACCCAGGACAATGGCGCAGAGGGAGCTATACGCCCTTTATACATGGAGCAATTAGAAGCAAGTGAACCTGAGTGCAAGATGTGTGATTGGCCCCCTTGCCTTTCTATTCACACATATTATACAAAAGAGAGACAGAAACCTTGATGTTGTGCACACTAAAAAAATAAGTTTTATTTGTACAAAAGATTTATGTGAGAAGTTTTTGTGAAACATAGATCACATGAAAACTAGTTACCCAGTCTTTTAATTGTTTTTAACTAGTTTTCATGTGATCTATGTTTCACAAAAACTTCTCACATAAATCTTTTGTACAAATAAAAATTTTTTTTTTAGTGTGCACAACATCAAGGTTTCTGTCTCTCTTTTGTATAATATACTTGCTCAACCCAGTTGTTAGCACCTATTAAGTATATAATTTGGACACAAAGTGTTCTCGCTACCAACTCCTTTGTTGCTTTCTATTCACACACTCATGCCCCTAATGATCACTATTATAAACAACTATAAACTTTTTTAAAATTTCAGAGCTACCCAGAATACAATGCATGAAACCACAGGTTTGTGTCACAGGTTTTCAAGACAGAATAAATTCTTGGTCTAAATATGTGCAATATTTTCTGGTCTAGCAACACCCTCTGACTATCATAGTCTGTAGTTTTTTTTGTTCTTGGTGAGAAGGTTGGCCATACCCTTACTTTAGTAATAAGCACATCAGCAGGGCTGCTTCTGGCCTTCACCTCAGAAAATAACATGTCATTCAACATTTACTTGACACTAAGTCATATATTACTGTTGAAATTGCACTACTAAAAAAGGGCTATACTCTTTTGTAATCCCTTTTCTGCCTCCCTTACCAAAAACATTGCCTAGATCAGGGGTCGGCAACCTATGGCTCTCGAGCCAGATGTGGCTCTTTTGATGACCACATTTGGCTCTTTGACTGTAAAGAGTGGTGCCCACATGCAAGCACTGCTCGTTACAGTCTGCCTGCTAATCGCCAGCAAGCGCTGTAGAGACAAAGCTCTCTCAGTGCTTCCAGGTTGCTAGCCAATCCGGAGCTGCTGATGTCACCGGCTTCTGGGTTGCTAGCCAGCTCTGGATCCAAAGGGGCTGAGCAGAGCCACACATATATGGCACTCTCAGCCCAAAAGGTTGCTGACCCCTGGCCTAGTTCTATTAGTATATAAAATGGATATGTCATGTGACATCTGGTGCATCTAGATAGTTTGTTTTATATTTACAACACAGGGACAGAAATGCATCTAATAGCAGCTTTGCCTTTAATGGAATAGCTGTTTAGATGTGGTTTTGTGTTGATGGGCCTTGCAATTTGAATGTGGGAAATTGTTTTGAATTTTTTTTTTAATGCGGAAAGCTGACAAATGGCCCTGTCTGAATTGAGTCAAATATGAAAATTTGACCTTTTGTATTTGAAAAGTGATTTTGGCCCTCATTCAATAAACCCCATGGGGTGTGTATATCATTTCAGGATTTAGGCTGAATAACAGGATATTAGTCTTGCGGCACAGTACTGGATGTCTGGGGTCAAAGTTTTAGAGCTCGGTGGCAGGCAGTCTCAAAGTTTTCTTCAGGTAAATTCCATTGTTTCTTGGATGATGATAATGTTTTTCATCTTGGGATTGTACATAGTCTAGAATAAAATGAACAAATAGTTTGTTGGAGAACTAAAGTGTCAGTCTGGAAAGTTATATAGTAAAGCTCAACCTTTTATCTTCATTGGTATAAGTATTTCACATCTGTAGTCAGACTTTGGTCTGCTAAACAATTTTACTATCCCTACATCAGCTCCCCTTCTCTAATGTCATTGCCACCACTTCAACTGTCTAGCGGTTTGTATTAGGGGTTTGATCACAGGACTTACTAAATTAAGCACTTGCACTGGAAGGCAGAGGGAGTGCTAAGCCAATGATGTTATAGTTTAAGCGGCAGTGCGTGTGATGTGGCCATATACCACTGTGTTATATCAGCTGAACGAACCCAAGATGTGCATGGATGTGGGATGTGTCGTGGGCAACTTATTGCATGTCAAACAGAAGATACAGTGCCTTTTTTGCCATAATGTTGATTCCAGTGACAGTGCCTTATTTATTTGAGACTTTTTTACACATTGCTTCCACCAGCAGTTTGAAGAAGCCACTAGGAAAATCAAAAGCAGCAATGAAAACGAGTTGGTGAAATCAATACTTTTTTGCTGTTTCTGCCATTATGGTACCTGGAGGGTTGTAGAACATTTTAAGAAAGTTATTTAAATGATTTATTTTTTTATACACCATCTATAGCCATTTAGCAATAACTTTATCCACCCCTGCACCATCACCTGAAATCCAGACTCATATTTCTGTTGCCTAGCAATCTTCTTCTGGATGGCCCAGTGCCATCTCAAACTGAATCTTGCCAGAGCAGGACTAATCTTATTTTCCACCTATCCCTACTCCCACCAGTTCCAATTAAAATGTATTCATTAACCCCATAACTTCTACAAACTGTGTTTGGGTGGTTATTGACTCTAGGTTCTCCCTTTCTAAGCAAGTAAGCGAAAACTGTGGCTGCAGCTTTCTTCTGCCCCCTGTATATGACGTGAACCTTATCATAGGATCCACCCCCTTGTTCGTTTTCCCAGAATTTTCTTAAAGTTCACCTGTCACCTCAAAACTAATACTAATTTAGGCTGTACTAATGAAGTAAAAGTTTTTGTAAATATATATGTATTTTTAAAAATGTACCTTTAAACAGCATTTCTCCCTGTCAGCCTGCCTTTTCTTTCGTGGGTGTTGAGTGGGCAGGGCTAAATAATGATTGACATTATAGTTCAACCTATATTAGTATTAGTGTTTTAAGGTGACAGGTGCGTTAGAAATAAAGCACATGTGCAAATGGAAAAACAATAGATTAAACTTTGCTTAAAATTAAACTTTGAAATTAGATAAAAGTTTTTTTCCCCCCAGGGAATTTATATTATCTTCACAATCTGCACACTCCACTCTTCCGAAGTAATTAATTATAATACTGTATTACAGTTACTAAACCAAGTTAAAGAATGAATACACAATTTAGATACATAATTCACCTCAATTTATTTATTAAAACATTGAAGTGATCTGATATTTTAATAAATGGAATGTGGTTGCTGATTGCTGTTATATAAATGCATAATTCCTTTCTCTTACCTACAAAAATGCCTATCATTTGGGAGAGGCAGCTTTGCTCTTTGCTATTACATTTTAAATTCCCACTCTGAAACATGTTTGAAAATGTTAAAATGCCTTATTTCTGTTTACTAGTGACTGAGCCTGACAGTCTCTCCTATAAAACAATGGTTTAATCCAAATGAAATCCCTGGAATTAGATCTTTCATTTGGCTACATTTGTTGTAAAAATGTAAAGGAAATGTTTGTTCAAGTCAAATTCCAAATGAAAAAGCAAACATAAAGTTTCCTAAAGAAAGCTGCTAAGCGAAATATCACATCAGTGCTTTGTCAACAGAGTAATCAATCAGTTTATTTTATGATTTGATTGTTCTGTGCTAATTGCCGAGGAAGGGTCTTTCCCTGTGAAGTCGTTGATGTTTGTTTAATGACTACTGAGCTGACCAAAGAGTCAATAAAGTGTTAAATATACTGTAAAAAGATGCTATGGCTTGGGAGTTTATAGTGCCCATGTTTTACTATATATTGTGACTATTGTTATTCATAGATACATTAGTCTAAATAATCCGACACTGCCAATCTAAGGCAGGTTTCAATTACATTGGATTAATACATAACAGTTGATGCAGAACTGAATACAAACCACACACAATGTTTGTTTTAGGGATCATTTGTTTAATTGAACTTTAAAAATCATAATAGAAACTTGTAATTTCTGAATTTTAATAATTGTAATCCAATCTTGCTTAAAAAATGTATCTCATATACTAGGTGTCTCTGGCACCATTTTAATATTGCGGGGATTATTTGTGAAAGCCAAAATGAGAGTGTTGTAGTGTATTTGTGTAACTTTGGGTTGCCATGCTCAGATAGTTGTGAAGAGGTGGATTCTCATACAGCATATGCATAGTGAGTTGGATGCAGTTTCTTGCATAGTGTGGGGTATTCAGCTGAACAGTCATAGGTTGTACAGTCATGCATAGTGATGCGTATTCCAACTCTCAAGTAAAGGCTTATTCTTTGGACAAAACATAGCCTCAGTACACAATTTTTTCATTTATTGTTGATTTTCTGGCAACATCCACTGGAAAATTGTTCAAAAACCCATTTCCCCACTATTAGAATAGTATTTTTTCCACTATGGCTGATCACCTGCCTAATTATCTCAATCAATTAGCCCTGGTTCTGGACTGCACCATACAGTGGAAAATGGTCTACTCTGCTACCTCATTGAAACCTAAACCCTAAAATGTTTCAGTCATATTCCTCTTTAACCTTTATCGTTCCATAGGACACAAGTCTCTTGTGATAAATTTTGGACTTTAAGGGTGTAATTCATAAAGCAGCGAAGTGAGCTACGATGCGTTCGGCTCACTTCGCTAATAGTAG
>WMED01011872.1:0-15054 GCA_019650415.1 Pipa parva
AAACATTTCCAAATCCTGACAGAACAAAAGACAGGGGTAATGGGTTCATGGAAGTCCAGCTGTTGCTGAACTCAACTCCCAGCATCCTCCGGCAGCCAGGGAAGGCAATTTTCTTCTGCAAAGTTCAGACCTGAATCTACTAGAAGTTCTATATTATCGTGTGGAAACAACAAGAAATCAGTTCTGTATTTACAGTGGATAACAGCGTTTACTTATTATACCACACCGACCAATTTCCCCATCTTCCACCTTTGGTCCTAGATCTTGCAGGTGCTTACTGAACAATTTACCAAAACATACATGTCATAGACTGTTATTTTTCAACTAACGAATGTCAACAGGAAAAAAATATTTAGAGGGATGGGGAGATTGGAGAATGGAAGAGGGAATATAAAAAAATCCAGGTCATAAGGAAAAATAGCAAAAGAGATTGGAGCCAACTGAGGGCAGGAGCTGCATTGTTTCGTGTTCGATGGAAAATAGAGTGAAAAGAAGAGAAATGCAGATGGTGGTGGGGAAAGGTTATAGAATAGTATGTAGTTATAGCCAGGATAAAACTGTAAGTAGAAGGCGATAGAAGAACAGTTTGGAGAAAAAGGAAGGGAACAGAGGAAGAATATATTCAAAATTGGACATTGAGTATTATAGTTAAGAGAAGACAATAGCAGGGCTAAGAAAGGATGAGAAAGAACCATGAAGAGTATGCAGCTTGAATAATGGAGTTCAGCAAATGGGAGCGGCAGAAGAGTTCATAGAAGGGAAAGATAGGATAAGACCATGAGTGAAAGAGATGAAAAATTCCGACTGCAAGAAAGGACGGGAAACCCTATGGAAAAAAAAGGATTGAGTTTGGGTTAAGAGAGGGGGAAGGTAAATAGGAGATGATCTTAGGTTGAAGAATTAGGGAAGATCACTGAGTTATTGAGTTAAAAGAAGATGGCATGTGGGAGACGGAAAGGAGAGGTGGGACAGGACAGTTGGTTGAGAATGCTGAGTGGTTGAAGTGGGTGGTGGTCAAGAAAGGTAGAAGAGGATGAAAAGTAGGACAGTTAAGATATGTTAACAGGTGGAAGGGTTCAGAAGGCAGGAGACATAGGAGAAGACAGTTTTTGGGAGAGGATAATGGATGCCACAGTGCAAATTGAGCAAGAATCTATGTGCCAGATTAATGGTAGAAAATAAATATAGAACAGGTGACTGGGATTCTTCAAGTCCTGCATATTCAGACTTAAATGTGATCTGATATAAGAAACTAATTTAGCAACCAAGACTGCAAGACTCCAAATAAACCAATATTATTAGACAAAAGTGAAGCGATAGAAAACTGCTTATGGTGGCTTAGCTAAAAAGCAGATCGGTTCAAGAGTATCAGGAAATAAAATCCTAGTGTTCCCTTTGTAAGGATAGATAGGCTCAGGATGGTTTAAATGGAACAGCACCACCTTCCGCAACAGAGGTCAGTGTGTGGACAGGAGGGTGGGTTTAAAAAGTCATATAATGATGGGCTCTGTGCTAGTTTTATTATAGAATTATATGATAGACAGTCAAGAAACAAAGATATACATCACTATTTTAGCCATAGTGTGGTCATTCCCTCCAGCACAGTAATTTTCTGTCATCTTAATTTTCCAGACCCAATGTCAGGTTCAATCATCAACCCAGTTTCAATGTGTTCCAGCCCTGCTGTGTTTCTAACAAGTGTCTGCTGATGTCCATTATATTTAGATGATATCCCACTGCAAAACTTCTCCCCATCTAATCCTACCTGTTCAGCTATAATCATCAAGGCTTCAATATCATCCTTTCTGTGTGCTTTATACAGTCATATTGGATCATATAAAGATGAACGTGAATTGTCTGCAGTGTCCCTGATAGCGCTAATTAATTAACGTCGACGACAAGGCAAAGTTTCATTTTCCCAGGTAGCCTTGGGAAAAGCTATAATTACTCATGCCAGGAGGGCAGCTTATCATCCTTGTGCGTTCAGTCTTACAATGGTTGGATTAGAGACATCAAGTCCTAAAGCGGGAGTCATTTGTGTCAGGTTTGGCTGTTTGCAGACAGAATATCTAACGTACACACGATTTGTACAATCACACCGGCCAGGTGAAAGGTACAAAGCCTTCATCAGATCTCTTGACTGTGATAGGCAAAACAGAGAACAATCTGTTGTAATGCAATGTTTTTTGCATTACATTTCCAAAAACTTAAAGAAATTGTCATAAATTAACAGAACACAACCTAACCTTGGCATGTATAAAAGAAATATCTGTGTAGCATTATTTTTTAGCATAACCTAGTGTATATAGCATATCACTTTTAATGGTCTACGTACCTATCAAATCAATCAGTAATGATCACTCCAAATAATGGTTTTTCTCATGGTGGTGGGGGTTATGTTTTCCCTGAAAGGAATATTTCAAATTGAATTTTCTGGCTTTCGGTGAAAGTTCTTGGGGAAACTATGTTCTATTTAAACTATTACTGGTCTTTAGGAAGCTGTTCCCGATCCCCTGTAGGAGTGCTGTGTTAAGGAGCTTACTTAAGGTGAAATTTTGCGATAATTAAAAAAGAAAGAAATTACACAGTATTCGTAGAAAGTACAGATAGGAGGAGATCTTTAAGCTGAATGAAAGCGTGTGATCCCTGCACTGCTTAGCAGTAAAGCAAAAATAAATATCTGTAAATGTATTGATGAAATGCTATATTCGTCAGTGTAACCCAACTGTTATAGTTTCCATGAACTCATCGGGCCGAAGAGAGGAATATGAGGTCCCAGAAGGACTGGGCCTAGAAAATCATGGCATTTGGATGACCACCAGAGGAACCATATACTAGTAGAGAAAGGAAATACACTCTCTACCCTAGCCATGACAATAGGAAGTTGAGAATGGGTCATGATGAGCAAAGTAATTCAGTAGAAAAAAAAATCAATTCTCCTTTAAGTTCGTATAATAGCAATTACAGTGGCTTGTTGAATGAAGCATATCCTTTAAAGGAACAGTCCAGCCTTCAACAGTTATGTGCCTATTGCTGTTAAATAAATTCTTTTGCAAGTCAAGGATCAAGTCATTCGCATGAGATTTCACTCTGACCAACTTAGGAGGAAATAGGTGAAAGAGGAGGGTCTCCTGTAAGAAAGTGTCCATAATAAATGCAAATATCAATGAAAGTATATAATATAGTTAAAAAATAATAATTTATTTAACAGTGACAGTTGCGTGTCAAATGACTGTTGGAGTCTGGACAGTTCCTTTACCATTTAAAAGTATTTATCCAGTTCAATCTTGCGTGCAAAACATTTATTTTTCCCTACATGCTCACTTTGTGGCAAACCATCATATTTGCCCTATTCAGTGCCAACACTTTATACAATGACTTTGACAAAGAAAGCACATGTTTGGCATTCCCACTAATTGTTTGTCATTTGCAGTGCCATTTGTGACATGTGGCAATGAATGACAAAAAAATGAAACACATTAAAATTAAATTAAACAAAGTTAAACAAAATTAACATAACGATTCATACACAGTGATGCAAATTAGGTTGAATTTAATTCCAGAAATAATAGATATCGTGCACACAAGATCAACCTGCTAAACTGCATAAAGCTTTGACACGCGGTAATATAGATACAAATATAGAAAATAGCCATATTGTATGTCAGCAATAATTCCAGGTCCCACAATCCTATGGATTCGACCCAGGCTCTTCCAGGACATCTCTTGAGTTGTTTTTGAAAGAGAAACACAAGATTGACATATTTATCAAATGAGAATATTTTTAGGTCTTCATACTTACTAATTACCAAAACACATGTCTATTAACGAAGAGCTAAACTGCTCATAATCTAGGGGTGATTTAACCTGGGGTGAATTAACATACATACCAATATTTTCATCAGAGTTCACTCCTGCTTTGAGCGATCTTCTTTTCTTCAGTTCCAGCCTCCCAATCATCTCTAGGTTGGTGCCTTCATCTCACTGATGTGAGCAAGTGCAGAAACAACGTTAGGTTAGTATGGGTCCACCATAACTCCTGAACACATGCATTTCCTGCAATATTACAGTGGTGAGAGCATGGGACTAGAGTCCTTATTGTAACATGTATACTAATTGGTACATTAATTGGTCTTCAAATACTTCACATACCCTCAACAGGGTTTCCTAGCGTCTGTAAATGTACTGACAGTTCATAAATCTTTTTTTTTTTTTTTTTGCTCATCCCTGGAACTATTTAATACACACTAAGGGGTTTATCTTAGCGTATTTATCAAACACTGTGATGTGGAAAATTTGTGACCAATTCAAGGTGCTTGTGGTGCTCTGTAGCTGATGGTTGAACCAATGCACCTTTGATACTATTGCAAATTGCTTTAAATGTTTGTTTACCAATGTAGCTAATGCTGTATTCCTGGTAGTTAGGAAGCTGTAGATAAAATGGTGGGCATCATGGAAATAAGGTCACGGTGAGTCGGAAAAAAAACCCAACAACATGGCAGGTAGCGATGTGCATCAAAATCTTAGTAAGCTTGTGATTGATTCCAGTTATGTTTCATCTAATAATTATATTTTTGTAAGAAAATTTTACAGCAAATGTAATCATAGCCCTTGATATATGTCTGAGGGACAGGATAATTATATCACTGTACACCTGAACAGACATGTTTTTTAGTAAAGTTCTAGAGTAGATATTTCATCCTACCAATAATACGATGGTGCTATCGTGTGGGCTGACACAAATAGGGGATGTTTTATAGCCAGTGTGTACTAGCGTTAAAACCAAGGCAATACTAAAATGCTATTAATTATTATTATTAGTGTTTTAAAGGAACAATAAATGTCAAACCAAGCCCAGCAAACAAATAGGTACCTGTCATTCAGCGATTACAAAAGCAATTTAACTAAAATGTATGAACCCCACAAACAAGGTAAGTAACACGCGGAGAGTGGTTGGCAGCTAGACTGGCAGTATATAGGTCGGATATAGAACTTTATAAGGAAAGATTAGTATGCCCTTGAGGCTGGCATTTACAGTGCCTGGTGAGTGCAGCACAGTGGGGCTGGTATCTGCTGAAGTGTGTGCTGTACAAACACTTCATCATGCAGAATGTCAATAGGATATCTGGGAACTGGGGAAGTTTTTAGCAATGCGGGGCTGCTTGTTGGAGATGACCAGCGTTCATTCATGCATTATGAACAAATGTGCATTACGCCACGCTGTCATTTTTAACTTCTTAAAGGAAAAGTACCAGTAATACCAAAAAAAAAAAAAAAAAATTGTTATTTATATTGGTGTGGTAGTTATTCCTATGCAGTAATAATATAAAAAATAAATAATATTTTGTCTTTGAAGTTACGATTTCTATTGATTTTGCACAAAGAGGTGTGGTCAGCTAGTGGGGTGTGGTCTAAGGCACCAAAGCAATCAGTGCCTATAAGCTACTCAGGTGTAAATCCAGCACTATCCATGTGTATATTAACAGCACATTGATAAAGACTGAACTATTGGTTCAAATACAAATTGCCCAGAAAGCAAACTTATTTTGTCTAAAGAAAGAGTTGTTTCCTTGTGTCTGGGAATCTAAACATCCTTCATATTTGTGTTGCCGTACGTTTCCCTAAATCTCTTTGATCCAAACGAAGCATGGCGCGCGTTGCATTCTCCTAAGGATTTATTCATACGGACCATCCATGGCGCAATTTAATTTAGGCTGATAAAATCTCTTTATTTGTGCGCTTGTAATTAGATAAAACAGCTGTAGAATTTAAAAGAGATCACCATCCTTACGCCTTCATCCTTAAACAGAAACTGTCACACTTTTATTAAACCTATTAATCTTTTAGCACAGTTTTAAATAGCCCTGTTTCATTTGCCTGTTATCATTGGCCACAAACAAATAATATTATAATGATCATTGCTAGATTGCTGCAAACTTGGATACCTTATACTTACTTTTTCTCTAGATTTTCTATCCAAATGGGGCAGTGTAGTGGCTCAGAGGTTAGCACTGCTGCCTTGCAGAGCTGGGTCCAATTCTACCCTGGACCCCATATGCATGGAGCTTGTCTTGGTTTCCTCCAGGCTCTCTGGTTTCCTCCCACAATCCCATAAATCTGTGTGTGTATGAATGAATAGGGAAACTAGATTGTAAGCTCCATGGGGCAGGGAATTTAGTGAATGATGAATCTCTGTGAAGCACTGCGTAATATATCAGTGCTATATAAATACTTACATACATTGACATAGGCTGCATTGTATTATACAACATTGATGTCTGGATATTTTTAGCTATGAAAACCTACTAGGTTATAAAGTTCTAAACAATTATCCAGTGATACATTTATAACATAGACACAGAGGAAAATGACCAAAGTAGTACGAGTGAAGAAAAAGAGAAGAGTCCAGCTATATCACAAGAGTGGAATACATTGAGTAAGACAAGAGGAAGGAATGTTGCATCCTCCAGAAATTCCAGGTGACTTACATTCACAGATAGGCAGTCGATAAATATTAGAATTACAGGACATTAGGCTAGTAATGCCAATAAATAAATACATGTAAAGTAAAAGTATTTGGAATATATTCAAATCATGCAGCATCAGGGGTGGTGCTGATAGAAGAAGGACTTGAGTACTGGGGATGAAAATATTAAGGATCTATTAAATAGAAATAGAATTCTAGTGTACAGTGTGACCAACCAATGGTTGTGGAAGGTGGTATGTGTAGCTATAAAGAACAGACAAGACAATGAAGGAACACAGTAGATCTGGGTCGATACAGGACAGGAAATTCATCAAAAGCTTAAGAAGGAATTAGTTTGTTAGTCATTGCTTAATAGGAAGCATTGACATTGACATAGATTGACAATTTGAAGAATACTGTTTCCTGCTGAGAGGAAAAGAGACAATACTGTCAGCATAATTACATACATAATTACATAATATAAAGATATAAGTCTTCCAAACTCAACCTAAAGAGAGAAAGTCAAGTCCTTAGCTTATCCAGGTTAATTCAGAGGAAGGCAAAATAAATTTAAAGCTTGGCTAACTTGCTTTAACAAGGAATAATGTTAATTCCTTACTCCTAACATAAATCAGACTGCATCACTGTTCCATTAATTATTCTTACTGATTTAAATAATCCCATATATGTGTATATATATATATATATATATATATATATATATATATATATATATATATATAGTGGGATAAAGGGGTTGTGTTAGTCCATGCAAAAATAATAAGTATTACAATACTTGGGAATACCTTTTTTATTGGACTAACAGTTTAGACAGACAAGTTTTCAAGAGGTTTGTCCTCCCTTCATCAAGTCTCAAGCAATGTTCTTATACCTTGAGGGTACATGACTTTCTAGGTCTACACAATAGGGTTAATGTACAGTTTTAGATACTGCTAGGAGAATATAGAATATCTGCAAGAACAGTAGCCCCCGATAAAGGCCTAGCCTGAGAGGACATTTTGATTCTACAGTAGCTAAAAGTAAGCTGGTCAGGGTAGTTTTGTTTTAGGTGCAGAAGCCACATAAGCTCATAGTTTAGGCAGATAGGAGTTATGGTACAGTGGTTCTGTTTGAGATTTTGGTGGACATCTAGGTCTTTGTTAGAGTTACCCAGCATCTACTGTAAACTTTCCTCTTAAAAAAGTACTAATTTCCTCTCAAGAACCCCTAAGGTTTAATCCATTTTCTGAGGTCTATAAATATTCTTGTTCAATGGTTAGATTTGTGATTATTTCTATTTCCACTAAAAGTTACAAATAGAAAATACCTGGTGCACCATTTTTTGTATTCCCTACATGTTGTAGTAGGACTTAGGGCCCCTAGGGCTCTTAATATTTAGACTAAACCTTAATGTGATTTCATGATACAATCACAAAACTAACAAGATATGACAAATATAGTTGGCACAACTGGATCCATTATTTGTTTTCAGACTTCTCACTGCTTGATTGAAGTGCTTGGGTCCACCAGGAGACAAGAGATCAGGGTCACACTAAAAAACAAAACAACTTTAGGTCCTATGATTTTGATTCCAACCAATTTTTAGCCTTACCTACCTTACACTTGCCATAATAGTGCATTAAGAAATTCCAAGATGGCCCACTGAGGCTTGTGACCATTGTAAAGTTTTGCTGTGTCCTGGTGGGGCAGTGCAACCCTGGGTCTACTCACCATAATTATACAACAAGATGAAATGCATGTTTAGTCTTTTCTTTAATTTTTTTATTTCACAAGATCCTTTATCAATTTGGTTAATTTTCCAGTTGATCAAATAAATAAAAGGCTGTCAAAATACCCAGTCATAGTCAAGGAAATTACCTTGTTATTTATTCATGATATTAGAAGATACTGAATTACTGTCTATAATGCCTAAAGTTCATAGATTGCAGTGGATTGTGGAATATATGTTAATTATTTATGATGTCAAGAGTAAAGACACTCCAGGAATTCTATCAATATATTGTTAAAAGACAGTGAAATGTACACTGTTAATTAGTGACTTACTGCTTTGAAGTATTTTGTTTGAGAACCTCGGAAATATTTTATTATGCCATAGATTTACAGTGCAATTCTACTTAGGGTGAGATAATGTTAATTAACCACACGGCCCAACAATTTTTGCTTTGACAATCTCTCTTTAAAATCCCATTTTTGCAGTATGTTATGTCAACTGTTTCAGATGGGATATGTGAAGTTTTATTTAGATTAACAGCTTGATCCCACTGGTGTGAAACATAGAGCAGTTTTAACAGCATAATTTCTAATAAACAGTATGGTGCTTGGAGTTGTTTTATATCTTTATCTCTACAAGAGACTGAGTACTTCTGTTTAACACTGATATGTCAACAACATCTTGGGGTATAGATGAATTCCATTGGAAATTAATCCAAAACACACACTTCTGTGCGACTTTGTTATGAATTCCTGTGGAGTTTTGGCCAAAAATGCAAATCGCACTGTAATTAATGACACAACCCAGGTTCACTCCATCAGCATTTTAATATGCAGAAAATCAAAACCATATTTTCATTGACTACTAGTTACATTACAGTTACAGATCTCTTTCAGCCTAATGGTGTAAATGTATAAGGAAGTATTGAAGAACTGATATTGGGAATAAGGTCTCTCTCTGCTTTTTGGTTAACAGCCATTTGCCACTCAACCGTTTTAAAAACACTGGCAGAGGATAAGGATTAGTGGGTAATTCAGTCTTTCTTCAGAGAAACCTTATTCAGTTCAATATGAATTCACTGAGCTCTTCTTGTTTGTGAGTCAGCCATGATTAGTCAGCGCAATCATTTTGGGGTGGAAGTAGAGGTGCCTACCTCTATAGAGTGAACTTCAATGAATACAATATTGAGACCATAAAGATGACAATGGGAAGGGGTTGATGGAATGAGTCACATCTCATGCAGTATTAAAAATGTATTAATTATAATATTAATATATTATATAAATATTAAAACTCTTGAAGAACCTTATAAGAAGCCCACTGTCACGTGTAGGAACCTGTACTGTGAACACTGAAACAATAATTGCAGCGAAGACACACAAGGGGAACCTTGGGACTTGATGCCACTAAAGGAACTGGAGCAACCAGAGCCAGTTACCCTTCTAGAGGCCCTGAAGTCTACTGGAAACAGGAATGCAGGGAGAGTGGTGGAAGGTGGTACACTTCTAGAGGCACTAAGGTGTACTGGAAACAGGAATGCAGGGATAGTGGTGGAAGGTGGTACACTTCTAGAGGCACTAAGGTGTACTCTGGAAAAGTGCAGGAAACAGGAACAAGCAGTGTAGAAACACAAAGGGACATGGAGGTACACCTCTGGAAGGGCTAAGGTGTATAAACGAGAAAAAAGAGAAGTGAAGTGGAGTCTCTTTACCACAGTGGGGTTGGCACGGGATAACACCAAGGCACAGAGTCTAAGAAGGGCCAGGTCTTCACCTTTAAACCCCCACAAGGAGATACTGGGATTTGTGGCAGGCACCGCCCAGGTCGCAGCTCTTGGGTTACCCCTCCCCCCCCCCACACACACACACACTGGTGGCAGCTGGCTGAAACACTTGAAGACATCAGTAAATACAGAAACTTCAGAACTATAACACACTGGATCACAAGGAACCTTAGCATACCTTTAAGAACTGAGCAGCAAAACCAAACACACAGGGCAGCCGGTCAGAAGCAGTACTGGAAGCAGACCTGAGGATCATGAAGGTATACCTTGAAGATATTCCCTGAGGATATTCTGAAACACTGGGCTACAGAGCTGACACTCAGAATGCTGAAGACATGCTGCTGTAGAAGCAATGATATGCAGAAGAATCAGAGAACAACACAGCAAATGCATAAAACCAACAGGATTGACATTGATGCTCTCCTTTTTGAATTTGGTGTCACTGACGTCATGCGTGATTGGCTGGCTGGATGCAGCGCTAACCCAGCGCTAGCCGGCAGTCAAATACCGACAGTGAACTAGTGGCACTGCAGCAAGAAAACGCCGCTCGAGACACTCACCAAATATTGTATTTGGAAGGTAAAAAGATGACTATGTAGTTTGAAAATATTTCTACAGGTGCTTAATAAGCCCTTCCTGATCTAAATAAGCAAGTATTAATAAAGAGTAACTTTCAGCACTATCTCATTATGTCATCCATTTGTCCCTGTTATTCATTCATATAACCATGAAATATCAGTTTTCTGAGGACGATATACATCTAGTACATCGTTTGTTTTTTAATCGGTTGGAATTTTCCAGTTGGTATTCTTTCAGATCTGACTGTGAACTAAACTGTGTCTCCAACTCACTCATCTCTGCTAGGAAAATGTTGTGCTCTATGTGGTCTGCCCAGTGTTAGTTTAACACCCATAATGCGGTTAATGCAGGGCTGGATCAACAAAATGCTAAGTCACATGTAACGACCTTAGGAATTTTTGAAATTTTCAAATATAACATTTGCTGCTTTTTACTAAAAAAAAAACTTTCTAAAGAGAGAGGCGCATGTCCCAATATATATATATCTCGTATAACATAAATAAAGAGTGAATTATTTCTTCTGCATGGGTCATTTAAACCTTAGGTTGGTTCCTTTATGATCATGGACAAGTCAGCCTGAAGCAGTTAATATGTCTGTTTCATATCTCATTTCATTGGAAAGGAATGTAATTTAGACCAAACCAGATAGACATTTTTGTTCCCATTAAGTAGAAAAGATTCAGTATATGAAGCAGCTTGCCTACTGTGGGATTTAAACACCTTGCACTGGATAAATATAGAATAAGTTTTGCTAAGAATGAAATCATGTCGCTCTCTCCTTTGTTGACAATATAACTGTGAATGTAATAATAAATATATTTCTTTACTATTTTAGACTCCAGTCTGTTACAGTCCACGAGCGCCTTTGTAAAAAGAGAGTCATCTCAAAGCTAACAGCAAGTCTAAATGCAGATCAATTCTATTTTAGTTTATTCTTAAAAACAGCTTCTGCACCAACATTTCACATTTTTTAATTAGTACTGATTGTTCATACAAATAAGAGTTAAATATAAATAAATTATCATAAGCTACAATTATTTTATTCAGACATATCTGTCGAATCAGCTGCAGATTCACTGAACAGTCCAATCAGCACAGTTGATAATAGGCTAAAATCAAACTGTTAATATTTTATTAAATGTGTTTTATAATCTTTATGTAATATTTCAGTTACAAGCATAGATAACATGGAATAAACCTTGTATTTTATGCATATTTATTTTCTGAGTTTAAAGGGCACCTGTCACCTCAAAACTCGAATACTAATTTAGGTTGTACTAATGAAATAAATGTTTTTGTAAATATATATGTATTTTAAAAATGTATCTTTATACAGTGTTTCTCTCTGTCATCTTCCCTGTCAGCCTGACTTTTCTTTCCCGAGTCAGGTTGCGTTGGGCTAAAACGATGACCGACATTAAAGTTCCTCCAATCTAATCCATGATCTAGCAGGGATTTGATTGGAGGAGCTATAATGTTAATCATCATTTAGTCCCACCCACCTGACTCAGGAAAGAAAAGTCAGGGAAGATGACAGAGAGAAACGCTGTATAAAGCTACATTTTTAAAACATATATATTTACAAAAACATTTATTTCATTAGTATAACCTAAATTAGTATTCGAGTTTTGAGGTGACAGGTGCACTTTAAAATCGAGTGTTACTACAGACCACAGTGAAGGGAGTTTTAATTCATCCTCTTTGATGAATCTGATGAATTCTGTTTCCAAAATAAGTTTCCAAAATATTATTTCCAGTTTTAAAAAGAATCGTTTTTTTTCCACAAAATATTCTTCTGGAAACAGAAAAACAAAACAAAACAATGATGTTGTGTACAAACTGCATTTATTATAAAATATATGTTTTTTTTAAATTAGAAATCTAGTCCCCAGATTTTAAACATTGCAAAAAAATATATATAGAAATACAAGGGTAAAAAAAAAAATTGACAGAAAGATTCATTGCAAACCAAGCCGTGCTAGAGAAGAGCTTAATCTCTATACTGTGTTTTGTGTGATTGTTGTATGTGTACCATGTAAAATCAATGGAAAATACGTGATTTTGAAGTCTCTTAGGATACTAGTTATTAATCTGCTACCAGATTTTCTTGGAAACTTGGTAAAAGCCTAAAGTTGTTATAGAACTTCCAACACCAATATCCAATTTTCATCAGAGATCTTACACATGTTCAGTAAATTACTTTGTGCATTGTGTCTAATTACATCAAAACACAATATGGCTTCTGAGTTCCACCAGGTATTAGAGACTATATACAATTACATCACTGTATCCAACTTCCCTAATACCTTAGGGGGCTTTTTTTCAGGCTGAATCTATCAACGAAAATCCTGTAAATCTATTGACGTAATGTCACGTTAACTCGAAACGCTACTAGTCTGTGGAACGACTCAAATGGGTTGTGGGAGAAAAAAAATATTGATCTTAAAAAAAAAAATGTATAAACAAAATGCCTCATTAACCTTTTCCTCTACAGAACGTAACTGTGTTCAGAAAACCTTGAAGGAACGGAGACCCTTCTTAAAACTATATCTGGAATGTGTAGCGCGTTCAGGAAAACATTTAGTAGACCCCACTCCTTTTTTATTCCATTTTCTGAGAACTTTCTGAAATCATATCAGGTTTTAACACATTAAAGAGAACTCCTCACATCTTCCAACATTTCATTTAGGTAAATTCTGATCATTTGAATTCTGTAAACTCTTTGTACTGAAGTTTACAAAAAAAAAACAGAAAGAGGAAGAATAAACATGTAACACAATCACACTATTTGCAGATCGTGTAAGATATACCTGGCCTGTAGAACTAAACTTGGCTTTAGGCAACTGCCCCCTTTAATCCAACCCAAGTCCATTATTACTCTTCTTCCCACCGATGTCATCACATGTACAGAGGAGGAAGAAAAAACAGTACAGTAAGGAACCAGTGAAAACTGCTCATTTACCAGTCAACGATGGGATCTGGCACATGTCAACATCCTCTCCACTCCAATCTGTGCCAGCAGCTGGTTCCCTGAATAATATGGCTGTGCTGTGATTACATGCTATGTGCATTTGTGCTTTTACTGACATATGATGGAACTCCACCAACACTATCATCATATACTGTATATAACTCACTAGCCAGATGGCAAGACTGGTTTGAAAAAAAAAAGATGGAGGTAGCTTTGGTCTTTAAAGTGTACTTGTCACCTCAAAACTAATACTAATTTAGGTTCTACTAATGAAATAAACATTTTTGTAAATATAAATGTATTAAATTATGTACCTTTATACAGCATTTCTCTCTGTCATCTTCCCTGTCAGCCTGACTTTTCTTTCCTGAGTTGGGTTGGGGATAAATGATCAAAAGAAAAAAACAAATATTCAGCAGCGCTCTTATAATATGTGAATAATGTTCTCTTATTTGAGTCCTGTGCTGCTTTATCCAAAGGAATCCACCTCACCAACTCCTGATGAAGGACTACAGTTCCGAAACGCGTTGAGTTGGGGAGGAAGCCAAGTAACGCTGTCCAGGACCACTAAAAGACTGATCCAAAAACGGCAGTACCCCCACAGATACATGGTTTTTTAAAGAGGCGATACAGCCATTTTAAGTGGTTTCTCACAAACGATTGTGAGCTTATTTTATTGTTTTTAAGTTGCATTATATTAAAAAGTTACATGTACAATGGTACACCTTTGATTTTTGGAGAACCAAAAGTGGTTTACAGTTTGAGAGGATTAAACCAGAACTGTGCCTTTGGATAACAAAAAATGTCCATATGTGAGAATAAGCCTTGAACTGTTTACAATCTGAAGATGGTGGCATTTTGAGAGGAGGGAGCCAGGAGTGAGCCTTTGGAATAGATATTTACACGAGTGTGATATTATAAGTCTTGATTTGACCAATATCTGGTGAGCGCTTATAAAGCACTTTTTGTCGACACGTGGTGGTGTGTGTCCATTTATTTTCTTATATTGCACTTTAAAATTGGGACTTTTTGTTTCCTCTATTATTACATTTGTTGCCCAGATAAAGCACTATATAGTGCATTCTGTTGCGCTTTTCCACAGAGTGTTGTCTTACAAGATTGGGGATAAATGATGATTGACATTATAGCTCCTCCAATAAGATCACTTAAATCACGATCTAGAGGGGATCTGATTGGAGGAGCTATAATGTCAATCATTTAGCCCCGCCCAACCCAACTCGGGAAAGAAAAGTCAGGCTGACAAGGAAGATGACAGAGAGAAACGCTGTATAAAAGGGACATTTTTTAATATATATATATTTACATAAACATTTATTTCATTAGTACAACCTAAATTAGTATTAGTTTTGAGGTGACAGGTTCACTTTAAGATAACAAATAGCTTTGAAGGGATATTTATTTGTACCTGAAAAGAATGAGAAATGTTATGTATGGTCACAAAATGTTATTATTGTAGGGATGTACACTCTGCACTGTATCTGTGTTATTATTGTAGGGATGTA